>JAJEKV010000171.1:922751-1037652 GCA_021234155.1 Isoetes taiwanensis | reverse complement strand
AAGCTTTTCATCCATTTGATCCAAGATTGAATCGATGTTAGATATATTCGCTCGCTGGTAATATTTAAATTGATCGCGATGAGGATCATTCTCGTGCTCTCGCCTTTATCCTCACACTGCCTCCCCAAATACCGTCTCTAATTCATTTTTTCGAAGCTTATCCAAGAAAGCCCCTCGAAATCGGCACACTTTACCCGGCTTTAAAGCAATACTTTTCCCCGCAAGTAAAGGCGACACAAGAAGCGCTGCCGAGAAGAAATCAAGAACACAACCATCCTTCTACACAAGCTTGTCAACCGTAGCAGGCATATGATGTCTTCATCCGGCACTTCATCACGTGGTCACCTTCCATTCGACAAACTTGTAAACCGGGTTTACCCCGGAAATATGTCCGCCATTTTTCTTCTTCATTTTCTCATCAGTATCTTCGCCACCACCGATGTGCATTGCGGCAGTGGCCTCTTTCGTGGTGCAAATACTGGTGTCAAACGGCTCCAGCTCCCATGATATCGCTCACCCTCGAGTCGCTCGTTAATGCACATATGGGTGATGTAATATCATATTCCTTCACTTTTTCTTTGTTCACCTATCCCATCCCATATGTACCCACGCAAATATGGGACCCGCCTTGAATCTGCTTTTTATCAGACAAGCACCGCAAATTGCAGACCGCATTAGAATGACAAGGTGATAAATATTAGCGCTTGTCATGTCGATATTTTTGTGAAGAGTTCCATATATTTCTTGCACGCCCACAATGCGCAAGAGAATCCTCTAAAGTCTATGAACACCATAGTTGCATTCTCGCACACCGGAGTGGAGGTGGGAATCCCTTCCTTTGTTAGGCAAAGATGCACAACATTTTTCTTTCTCCTTGATCTTTATAGCTTCGTGTCACTTCAAAATCGATCTAATGGGTTCTAGAAATGCAACGGCAAATTACCCACAACATGCTCCTTATTGTAATTTGTTTTCCGCATCAGATCCAATCGATATATCCGTAATCCGCCGTTCGCGGAAATCGAAAGTCGGTAAAGCAACTCCTCCCAAAATGTGTAATCTTTTCGGGGCCGCGGATGCGCATGACAAAATCTTTTCCGCATGAAGGTCGCGGCTTTAATATCACGCCACGGCCGGGCAATTAAACCCGCCATGATATCCGCTTTGCACCTTTAACGTGATGTCTTTCCTTCCAAAATTCATCAGAAGTCGGAGAAGCCTCTCAGATTAGACATGCCTCAAGGTATCTTAACCGTGTTTTGTTGAAGAAGTCCTTCGAGGGCTTATCGAAAATCTCCATGCTCATCACAAATCTTCTTGTTGACCCATCTCGCTGGCCAATTTCCATTAACTTTTCAACACCCGCCTCCATAAAAAATAAATTGCTTTCGCCCTTTAGCTCCCTTCACCTTCAACGCTGTGGTAGCTATCTCTGTGGAAGTCCTACAAAACAAATGGTTAGGGAAATCGCTGCCGCGATGTCTTTGAGCAAAGATAATAAAAAATACCTTCCATGCCGAGGTGGTGGCAGCACTAATGGGACCTTGAGGAGGACAACCCACGCTTTATGTTGATGCCGTAGTTGCGGAAGCTTCTAACAATGGCTCTCTATATACAAAGGTTAGCTTTATGACTTCATTGCACCGAATGCTCAACTCAATATATTCTCTATCCAAGCTGCTCAAGCACTTTTGTTCTTCTCCCTCGCGTAGGCTTTAGCAAACCCATCCGCTCCGCTCTCCAACAATACAACATAGCAGCTTGAGCAGCGCATATACCGTGGTTATCGATATTATCCAAAATTTCTGCCCTTCAAGTCATCCTCCTCAGGACTCATGTGATCTTTTTTTCCGAAATAATGTGCACTTGTAAGTTAGATGCCCACAAACCGTAAAATCATGAACAATAACAATCACCGTAATGGGGGGTCGGGGACAACATCGGGCGGGTGTGAGCACCTCCGTAGGGATACGCCTTTGAAACTCTTTCACGAGAGTCCGCAGACGTTGGTCGCTTTGAACGCATTCGGCGTGAGGTTAGCAGGAGCCGGTTCGCAATCGAATATTGAAACCTTCATAAACCGCCACACCAAGCTGGTAGAACCGCTTGAATTGTTCAAGCTTCGTGCGCTTTGTTCTCGCCAATTTATGCTCTTCTTCTTCAGATTGAATTTGAGGTCCGCCGCAGTTCGTATAATAGAAATGCTAGCCTCTTGGACGATGCAAAGACCGGTGACTAAGGGGGTGTTGGAAGAAGAAGGTTCTCACAAGCTATCGCAAGTATTGAGTTTGCCGAAGTTTGATTCCGAACTTTGGGATGGTAGAATCTTTAGGCACGAGGGGGAGAACAAATAGCCGAGGTTGAGCGTGATCTATACCGCCAGATGGTTGGGCAAAGGGAAACAGCTCAACGGAGAGGGTTTGGGTTCGGCAGAGGCCTCGCTATAGATACCGGGCTTCACATGTTTTTCTTCACCGAGCCCTTTAACCACCTCGCGGTCCATTACGTAAGGCATCTTCTCATCTCGCTTAGCTTTCGCAATGCTAGGTGGTTTCTTATCCGCCGCAAACCTTTTTCTCGTGATGTCGAAGCCGCATAATATATCCCTATTGCCCGCTATTCCGCATTGCAGACAGATTCAGGACCGCATCTACCGTATCCTTTCGCGACCGGCCGGAACATTCTTTCCAAGGATCGCTTGTTTAATTTGCTAGTCGCCATGAGCCGGGGGATCATAGTTTGTCCATTTAAGGACATACCAATGAATCAATTGTGGTGTCCTCTACGCCGCATATAATAGCTGCCTTTGGACATTGTTTTTGTTCCTTCCCACATAGCGACATTGTAATTTCTATCCGCCGTATGTCATCGGCTTTGCCACCCGAGGAACAAGCAGAGGTCTTTACTTGGCTGGTCGCTTTCGCCCGTGGAATTGCTCAGGCAATTTCTATACACCACTTTCTTTCATTTGAAGGTGTGATGATCTTATTGGGTTCAACGCTCCGGGCCTTGATACAAATCCACAGAGTTGGGGCAAGAAGTGGGTCGTTATTCGCAATGCACAAGTTCTTCTTCCCAACATCAGTTTGAGATCACACCGCCATCCTCATGAGTGATTCGTAAGATCGCAATGCCACCAGGTGTGGTGAGTCGTTCAAGAAGATCGCGATCACATGTTGTTGACCACTCAACACGACTTTATCAGCGTCGCCGCTAATCGAAAGAATCAGCGTGATCGCGGACGCTGTATCCGGTCCGACCACCGAAGCAACATCCCCGTTGAGTTCCAGACCTTCTAATGACCACATTACTAAAAGGTGAAGATTCTAATTGAACATGCACTATCGAAAAGAAATCGTACCACGTGATCTTTGAAATGGTGAGGTTGGAACTAACCTTCGAGGTGGGCTTTTGCCATGGATCACGGCCGGAAGCTTTCAAAAACGGGTTGATTTCGACCGCGGTGGAAGGCGCTTCGGAGGAGGCTTAATACCGGAATCGCGAAGGCGCTTCGCCGAAATCGCTGGCGGAATGAAAGTCCGGGATCGCGAGAATAAATATCTGGCTCTGGGAAGCCGGATTAATTTAATCCGCACGCAGCGGGAGCCGACACGCCATAAATGGCAGCCATTAATACGGGCCGCATTCATAAATACCCACCATTAATGCACCAGCATTAATGGACACACAACAACTTTATTGTAAACGTGGCATTCTCTGGGACAAGAGGTACTTGGGTCGTCGCACCTCCAAATTCAAAAGTGTAATGTAATAAAGGCCCTATGGAACCATAATTAAGACGCTCGGAGCGTTGAAGGCCCCGAAAAGAGACAACCGATTTCAAATTTTAAACCCGAATTTCAAGGCCGATGAAGAGGGCGGATTTCCAGTTTTTGTAATCGGAAAGGTGGTGTTCTCGAAGGCGCCGTTCTTCTCGTCGGCTGTTGGATTTTTGGAGGCCGACCGCTCATCAGGGCTATAGTGCTCATCTTGAAGCTACGCGCCGCCTACTCTAAGCTACCGGGTACAAAAATCCTAATGCCTTACCGCCTATCCAAGCTAGAAGTTGTCAATTCGTGAGAGATTTTCGATTTGTTGTTTATGTATAGGTTATAATAGTGCCCCTCACAACCATAACAACATATGCACCATCTCTTTCTTGGTATATGTCGCTCGTGGATCTCAGATAATCCGGGTTAGCGAGGCCCAATTGAATTGTTTATTTCTGACCAATTGATAGTGAGGGAATATCACGGTAACATAATGGTTCTCTAATGGTAGTGCTAATGGTTTTGCTCCCAAATGTTCAATTCACCCACAGATCTCCATTTTAATTAACCGGATTGTGCAATTTTCGTTGTGGAAATAATAACGCAATTAATATTCACATAGACATTTGATTTAAGTAGACTTACTCAAGCATCTATTTTTGCTACCGACTGCTCGATGTTCCTGATGAAAGAATCGCGAATGCGTTCATCCCGAGCATAGCAGCTACATAGCGACGCGAGATTACCGAATTAATCGCGATTGCGATCTTTTCGAGGTAAGTCTAGTAGATAGGTGGTTTTAAATGGTTAGTTAGATTAGACAAAGTTTCTAGGTAGATTTGAAGGATTAAAGGTCCACCATAGAGGCGGATGGATCGCCGTCGATCTCCCCCTGCCGCTGTCTTGTGCTTCCGCATTTATACCCATGTGTTCAAGAGAATGCGCCTTAGCATCTTCCCCGAGGTATTATGTCGCCCCTTTGGGTCTTTGAGTACGTGCATTTTTTTTCTTCTAATGAGGTCCAACATCGCCATCGCGATGTTGACGAAAGCAAAATGTTGACTTTATTTGATGGAAGCTCTACGGTCTTTTCACCGTTGGGGAAGAAGGCGAGGGCGAAAGTGCATAACTTCAAAAATCACCACAACGCCCCGTGCGGTGCATTTAATTGATAGTAGTTTCTCTAGTCGTTGTCTTTGATGGGCAGATACCACTGCCGTTTCCAGAAGCGGAATTGAACCACCTAGAGGAGGCTGTTGGTAGCTTCATTCTTTGGTCCAAAAGCGACGTTCATGATGAAATCACCCAAAGACCGATGTTAGCACACCACCGGTCGATCAAACGGATAAATTGGCAAGTTCCAGTAAACTCCTGTGAAGGAAACAATGAACCAATTGAATTGCAGGGGATTTGCAGGGATAAACTAGTGGAAAAGACATGTGAGTTACTGCACGAGTGCTGCAAACTGGCTTATGCTACAGGTGTCATCGTTTTCGCAGATCCAAACGATGCCGTATCTGACATGAAGTTGGGTGAAGCATGGATAGGGGTTTCTGTACTGAATTTGTTGCCAATGCCCGAGAAGATTACTATGCTCTGTCAGGCTTGTGCAGAAATGCCACAGATGCATGACTTGGTGAGATGGCCAATAGCATTGGTTCTCGTTGACAGTATTCCAGTTTCTAGCCTAGTTACGGCCGTGAAGGAGACTGAGGTCGAGAAGGAAGCTTATGCCGTCAGGCCCGAGGCTGGAGTAACAAAAAAAAGACAGTACCACATGGTGAACAGGAAGGCGAGAGGACGCTCGACCCCAAAAAAAGGTGAAAGGAAAACCACACCTGAAGCTATCTTGCAGTTCAGGTCCTCCATGTGCTGCTTGAAGAGATGTTGTGCTAATTTCACAGTTAAGGAGATATCCGCCATGAGGACCTTCTACTGGAACATGAAAAGCTCGTAACGCACGACTTTTGCGCACAACATGCTAGATCTTTGTTCGTGAGAATGGATGTGTGAAAAGCTAACGTCGAACAACAGGAGTAGAGTGTGAAGGCATGGCATAGTGCATATGTATACGGTTTCTACATTTTACAAATGGAGGAAGCTTTTCATGGAAGGGCACAGGATTGCGAGCATGGAAACTCCGGGTCCATGAAGCCAAGGTCTCATACACCGGCCGGAGGTGCGCGGCTATCTATGTACATAGATGAGAATGTTTGAAACTATGCCACACCGCCAAAGGTTACGAGTGGGGGAACTAGAGAAAATGTGAAGAGATTACCTTCCATCTTGACTAAAAAGGACATTCATCAAGAGGTAGATATAACCGCCCATTACATGACAGAAAACATGTTTCTCAATCGCCCTTCTTGTCAACATGGAAGGAGAACCACTCGAGGTAGCAATCGCCAAAAGAATAGCATTTTCTAAGTGTAATAATTGTATTGTGATAAAGGAGAAACTTGCCAAGACTAGAGATCCAAGAGAAAGAAGAGAGCTTCGCCGTGGAAAGGAAATCTCACATGACAGCCCAACTTTCCCGGGGAGTCTCTACCGGGTCGCGGAGAGCTTTGTCTCACCGATCTCCCCGAAAATGCCTTAACCATTATACATGATAAGATGGATCAGAATAAGACGATGGTTCCTCGCCCGGAGAAGCTAGCAAAATCTGCATGGAGGGGTGAACGGTTGAAGGTGAGTCTTATCGGGTGCTCTCATGCATGGGCATGGTGTAGGTGCTTTGGGGCACTTCTCATTTTGGACCGCCGATGATTCAAATTTTCATGTGGGATCTTTAAATCATACCTTGAAAACACTAGAGAATCAATCTGAGGACAACTGGGGTCATTTGAGAAATACAGATCATCAAGAGAGCTGCTGGGGTGGAGCAATTATGAACACGGAAGCCCTTAGGACAAAAATGGTGAATGGCACTAGAAATGATTTTATGCCTCCTATCAAGGGCCCTCTGATACCAAAGAAGTTGCCTAGGAGGCTTTACTTGCAACTAGACAATTGCTCAGGACAAAACAAGAACAGGTATCTTTTCTCTTACTTGTCATATTTGGTCTGGTTAGGTGTCTTCGATCAGGTGCAACTGGGATTCATGATGGTTGGACATACCCACGATGACATAGATGCCCTCTTTGGAAACTACTCCACTCTGTTGAGAAGATCAGATGCATTGACTATTCCGGAGCTTATGCAACTCTTCAGGCAGTGTAGTTCAAAGTCTCCTACGCCCTACCTTGTGTCTGAGGTTCCCAACTGGAAAGAATTCGTGAAAGGTTTTATCCCTGATAAGAAGGACCGTTTTTATGTGGTCATTTGGAACCTCTACTCTTCAAGTTTCAGATGAATGATGGATGGCCACTAATGTTCTACAAGATGAGGAGGGGGGCATAGGGAGTGGCTACCCGAAAAGGGAATTAAAATGTGGAAGGAGGATGCCCAAGACTTACCTATGATTCCTAGAGGGTCACCTAAGGTCGATGCAAACCATATCGAGAGCTTGGATGTGATATAGGTGCCTTGAGAGCTTCAATTGCCAAGTACATGATGCACCGGGCAGCTATTTCTAGAGCGGGCGATAACTCATGGTCTAACACATATATGAATGAAGTTATTGACTACTGGTCCACCTTGTTGCGAAGTGCTTGGGGACGCTCAGCCCCGGAGAACTGTTATTCAGATTTCCGCCCACACCGGACAAACCGCATTAGAAGAACCCGACAACTTATTGGTGGATGAACACATTGGTGCATCTCATTATGTCGGGCCTTTCTCGGTAGAACCAAGAACCCTGTTGAAATATTAGACCCCTACCAAGATGTGAAGAAAGGAATGCTCTTGCCGATGGGGCCACATGATAACCGCCCGACGTGGATGGCCTTTAGGAAGAGGACCAAAGAGAGGACCCTAATCTCCCTCACTATGAAGAGGTGTTTGTTTCTTGGTTTGAGCCATTTGCAAAGAAAGGGTACCTCATATGCAATGCAAGATAGGGATTGCTGGAGCAAGAATTGGAGACCGAATCCTAATGACCCGCCACGCTACCAACATTTGAAAACGATAGACTATGGTTGGGCCGTGGGGACCGAGCCGTTGTCGCCAAAGTGATCCCCGTAGTGTGAGGTCTCGGTTGCAAGAATTGGTGGCTAAAGAAGCTAACGACGAGGATGAGAACTCTTGAGGTATGCAATGCTCTTTTACATAATTACTATATCATACATGACATGCACCTTACAATAGACTAGTTATTATTCATTAGGCTTTGTGTTTTTCATCTCAACACAAGAGCTCTTACACTATACAATGCCAAACAGTGATTCATTCATCTTCGATTTGTAGTAGTGATCCCCGATATCTCATAGCTCATGCGCGCCAGGAAGCCAAATCAGATGGATCATAACACCTAATTGACGAGGGCAATGAATCTCAGCGCCTAAAGCTTTTCTTCGCAGGTAGGGATCAAGAAGAAGATGCCTGTCAAGGCAACCAACAAGATCTGCGTGGCTCATTGAGCACTTGATCGCCTCAATGTGGTGAATCGAAGAAGGCGAGAAATCCATGGGGGATGAATGAAATGTAGCCCCGAACTGGGAAGCTTTTATAGTGAAGTGGAATGATTGAGGTGAATTATTGGGGTAGAGTTCACCATTATTGAACGTGTATCAGACTGTTGTATACGTACAAGAATAATACTTATTTCATACTAGTATGCGTGATATTACATCCTTAATCAGAATGCTATTACATCCTTACTTAGTTATTAGGTACCCATGTCATTATTACATTATTAGCAGGTGCAGATTCACTCGTCATCAACATCAAAGCTCGTGATGGCATTCACTCATAGATCTCCCGATCGGGAAGCCAAGAAATGTGGACTTTAACACGAGTGAGCTTCCTGCAAGCACTAGCAGGTCCATCGGCTTTAGATAAGAGCCATGGATCAAGCTTAACGCCATTTCTAGCGCATTCGCCCAGATCGTTGTAGCTCAAGTAACACTTGAAAGAGCGGATGTGCTCTGGAAGGGGCATCGAGGAAGCCATGGAAGATGAATGGCCTCTACCCCCTCGTCAAGCCGTTTTTATAGTGAAGTTAAATTATTGATGTGAATTATTGGTGTACAATGTAGGGCCATTATTGAGCTTCTACGAGTATATGTGTATGTGTATGTATATGTGTATTTGTATGTATATGTGTATGTTAATTACCTCATGTTTCTTGTGCTCGAGAAGTAGGTGAAAGTATTCGTGCTAGAGCAAATTAGGTGTGCTTAAAATTCTCAAAATGGGCTTATTTTCTCCAATTAATGAAATCGTGCTTTATCGGATACATTACTTCCGATAGTATTATATTTACTCTAAGCTTTACAATATTTAACGACTTTTAGATCGCGATTATTTAAACAATAACCCTGATTTAGACCTATTGTTACACTAGTTATGGTGCCCGGCGTTGCCGGGCCTAGTAGCAATTTGAAAGGTGGTTGTTTAAAGCTCAAAAACGTCATGCACCTAGCATGCACCTAGCAATCACACCAGCATCTACATATGAAGCCAAACTTGTGACAACAAATGTTTAATATGCCATCAAGGTGGTCATATATTTCACATCATTTAGCTTTCAATTCGTAGATTTGTAGTTGGAAAAGTATTTGCAGATCCTTTGTAGTTAGAAATGAAGTCCACATGAATCATTAATATTATACATAGACAAGTGGTTGTACTATGTAGGGTCTGTACGAAGTTGAATGTATATGTTTTGAGGATTGTAGACAGTCGATATATGAGGCATCATCGTTAAGATCCATGAGATTGCGTGCAAAGAACCTGCAAGAATCTAAGCAAATAAAAGTTTCCAGTGATGTAAGGATTGAACCGCTTACTCGATAGTCGGACAATGTTCATGAAACGACTCCAGGAGCTGAGGCTGATTCACATGTTCTTTTAGCCATCTACCATGTGAAGCCCCTGTCTGGCTCCAGTCCAAGTTGGCAAATTTCCAATCCATGTTTATTCACAAGTTTTATGTATCTATATTCCATAAGGATCTGATGAAAATCCATCAAAAGTCATTATATCATGTTCATACTATGACGGACAATGTGAAGCCGAAGATGCAAAACATACTTAGTGTGAAAGTTTTTTGTAGATTTCTAAGATTCACCTAGATGAGGGACTGCATGAAGCCGACCCTTAAAAACACATCCAACGTGAAAGATTCCCCTTAGATTCTTAAGATTCTACAAAGATTCCCCTAGATTTCGGATGATTAGCCCAACATTCCTTTACATTCTGCAATATTCTATGTAGATTCTCCTAGATTCTACGAAGATTCCCCTAGTTTTTCCAAGATTCCTCAAGATACTCAAAGATTTCCCTAGATTTTCTAAGATTCTCTTGAGATTCCCCTAGGTTTTCAAAGATTATCCCAAGATTCCTCTAGATTTTCCAAGACTCCATTTAGATTCTCTTAAGTTTTCCAAGATTCAATAAAGATTCCCCTAGAATCCCTAAGATTCTCTTGAGATTCCTCTAGATTCTCTAAGATCATATGAAGATTCCCTTAGATTCTTAATGATTTTATCAAGATTCCCTTAGATTCCTTTACATTCTCAAAGATTCTCTCTTGGACCATGTAGATTCTCTTAGATTTTTCAAGATTGTAAAAAGATTCCCCTAGAATCCCTAAGATTCCCTTAGATTTCCTTTTAGATTTCCTTAAGATTCTACAAAGATTCCCTAGATTCTTAAGATTCTATGGAGATTCCTCGAGATTTTATTAAGATTCCCTTAGATTCTCCAAGATTCTATCTAAATTCCTATATATCCTTAAAGATTTTATGACAATTTCCTTAGATTCTCCTAGATTTCCATAGATTCTCTTAAGCTTCCCTAAAATTCACCTAGATTCCCAAAGATTATCCCATGATTCCTCTAGGTTCCCCAAGATTCTATGAAGATTCTTCAAGATTCCATGAAGATTCTCTTAGATTCTCTAAGATTCCATCAAGATTCTCGAAAAATTAGGAAGATTCCTCTAGATTTCCAAATATTCTCTTGACATTCTCTTAGATTCTTCTAGATTCCCAAAGATTCTCTTAGATTCTTAATGTTCTACAAAGATTCCTCTAGGAGATTCCCCAAGATTTTATTAAGATTCCTCAAGATTCTCCAAGATTCCATGTAGATTCCCATAGATTCTTAAAGATTTTATGAAGATTCCTTTAGATTCTCCTAGATTCCCAAAGATTCACTTCAGACTCCCTAAGATTCTATAAAGATTCCTCTAGATTCCAAAAGAATACCCCAAGATTCCACTAGATTCTCCAAGATTCTATCAAGATTCTTCTTGATTTTTCTAGATTCTCTAAGATTCCATTAAGATTTTTCTAGTTTCTATAGATTCTATGAAGATTCCCCTAGACTCCCCAAGATTCCATCAAGATTCCTCTAGGTTCTTAGAGATTTTATCAAGATTCCCTTACATTCTCAAAGATGCTCTCTTGGGATTCCCATAGATTCTCTAAGATTCTCATGATATTCCTCTGGATTCCCTAAGATCTTATAAAGATTCTCCTAGATTCCCTCAAGTTACCATAGATTCCTTGAAACTCGAAGATTCTAAGAAGATTCTTAGTATTCGATCACGTTGGCTGCAGTTGCGACAAAATAGTGCGAAAGCACCACTCATTGGAAAGCTCTCGGCGAGAGGAATCTAATGGCGCGGGTCCCACCTTCATCCAACTCCTCTACTGCAAGCTACATGCCTTTGAAGGTGAGTAAATAGAAAGAAGCTTCCTAGAAAGTCCACCTTAATAAATGCTTTGCCACCTCATTACCTTTTTATTAATGAGGGTGACACCTCACCTTCTTTTGAAATAAAATTAATTTAATATTAAAAAGTTAATGGCTAGGATTTATGCTCACCTTTTGATCTAATGGCTGAGATCTACTACACCAAAACCACTTTTTGGCACCTTCCTTGCACCTTCCTCACAGAATTCAAGGGCTAGGATTTCTCCCCCCCTTTTTGATCCAACGGTCCATGGATGTGGTGCATGCCCCATGCATGCCCTCCATGGAGATCCAATGGCTACAACTTCGCCACCTCACCGCTTTTCAAATAAACGGCCTAGATTCGTTTGAGTATATAGACAATCTATATGATGGGGGTACATCCAAGTAATTTTATATATTATTATGATATTAAGCATCTCATACATCATCTATGGCTCAATATCATAATATATATAAAATTACTTTGGATGCCCCCATGGAATAGATATCTATATATTCAAATCGATCTAGGCCGTTCGTTTGAAAATAGGTGAGGTGGTGAACATATAGCCATTGGATCTCCATGGGGGCATGCATGGGCATGCATGGGGGCATGCACCACATCCCCAAGCCATTGGATCAAAAGGGGAGAAGAAATCCTAGCCCTTAAATTTTGTAGGAAGGTGCAAGGAAGGTGCCAAAAAGTGGATTTGGTGCAGCAGATTGTGACCGTTAGATCAAAGGGTGAGGATAAATCCTAACCCTTAACGTTTTATATTAAATTGATATTTTTTTTTTTAAAAGAGGTGAGGTGGCACTCTCATTAATAAAAAGTTAAAAAGCATTTATAAATGCACCTTCCAAGAAGCTTCTTTTTTTTAGTCGCATTCAAACGCACGTAACTTGCAGTACAAAGGTCGGATGAAGGTGGGACTTATGCTTTTGGATTCCTCTCGTCGAGAGCTTTTCAACGACTGCGGCTTTGGCACTATTCCGTTGCAATTGGAGCCAACATGATCAGATTCTAAGAATCTTCTTAGAATCTTAGAACTTTACGAAATCTATGGTAATTTAAGGGAATCTAAGGGAATCTTCATGGGATCTTTATGAATATAGAGGAATCTCAACAGAACCTTAGGGAATCTGAAGAATCTCAAGAGAATCTTTAGGATTCTTGGGAGAATCTTTAGGAATCTAGGGGAATCCTCATAATATCTCAGGGAAGCTAAGAGAATCTACATAGAATGTTGGGGAATGTTGAGGAATCTTGGAATAGTCTTTGGGAATTTAGGGAATCTCAAGAGATCTAGAGGGATCTAGAGGAATCTTCGTAGAGTCTTAGAGGATCTAGAGTCTTTGGGGATCTAGAGGAATCTTCGTAGCATCTTAGAGAATCTAGGAAAATCTAGATAGAATCTTGGGGAATCGATATGAATCTTGAGAGAATAGTTCAGAATGTAGGGAATCTCGATGGAATCTTTAAGAATCTAGGGGAATCTTGATGAAATCTTGGAGAACCCAAGGAAATCTTCATAGGATCCAAGGGTATCTACATAGAATTGTGGGGAATCTAGGTGAATCTTGGGACAAATTTTGAGGATCTATGGGACTCTCGAGAGAATTTATGGAAACCTACGGAATCTTCATAGAATATTTGAGAATCTAGATAAATCTTGATAGGATCTTAGAGAATCTAGGAGAATCTACATAGAATCTTTAAAAATCTAGGGAAATCTTGATGGAATCTCTTAGACTCTATAGGAATCTTGATGGAATCTCAATCTTCATAGTATCTAAGGGAATCTAAAGGAATCTCAATAATATCTTTAGGAATCTAGGGGAGTCTTGATGAAATCTTTGAGAAACTATAGGAATCTTCATAGAATCGAAGGAATCAAGAGACTACACAAAGAATCATGGAAAATCTAGGTGAATCTCCGGGCAATCTCTAGGAATCTAGGGGAATTTCGAGAGGATGTAAGGATATCGAGGGGAATCTTCATAGAATATCTGAGAATCTAGGTGAATCTTCTAAGGATCTCAGAGAATCTAGAAGAATCTACATAAAATCTTGAAGAATTTGTGAATCTTGAGAGAATATTTGGGAATCTTGATGGGATCTTTGAGATTCTAGGGGAATCTTGATGGAATCTTGGAGACCATAAGGGAATCTACATATGATCTAAAGGAATCTTCATAAAATCTTCAATAAGCGAGGTGGGAATCTTGATGAAATCTTGGAGAACCTAAAGGAATCTTCATAGAATCTAGGGGAATCTAAAAGAATCTTCATAAAATCTTTGGAAATCTTGGGGAATCTTGATGGAATCATGGAGAATCTAGAGGAATCTATATAGAATCTTTGGGAATCTAAGGGAATCTTGATGGAATTGCGGAGAATCTAGAGGAATCTTTATAGAATCTATGGGAATTCAAGATAATCTACATAAAACCATGGGGAATCTGGGTGAATCTTGAGGCATCTTTAGGAATATAAGGGAATCTCGAGAGAATTTACGGGAACCGAGGGAATCTTCATAGAAATATTTGATAATTTAGGGGAATCTTGATAGAATCTTAGAGAATCTAAGAAAATATACATAGAATCTTGAGAAAACTATGTGAATCTTGAGAGAATCTAGGGGAATCTTCATGGAATCTTGGAGAACCTAAGAGAATCTTTCTATGATCTAAAGGAATCTTTATAAAATCTTTAGGAATCTAGGAGAATCTTGATGAAATCATGGAGAACCTAAAGGACTCTTTATATAAGCCAAGGGAATCCAAGGGAATCTACATAGAATCGTGGGAATCTTGGGCCATCTTTTGGAATCTCGAGAGAATTTATGGGAATCTAGAGAATCTTCTTAGAATATTTGAGAATCCAGGGAATATTGATAGAACCTTAGAGAATCTAAGAGAATCTTTGGGAATCTATGAGAATCTAGAAGAATCTAAGGGAATCTTGATGGAATCTAAAGGAATCTTTATATGATCTAAAGGAATCTTTAAGAATCTGGGGGAATCTTGATGAAATCTTATAGAACTTAAAGGAATCTTCATAGAATCTAAAGGAATCCAAGAGAATCTTTGTAGAATCCTGGGGAGTCTAGGTGAATCTTGAGACAATCTTTGGGAATCTAGGGCAATCTCAATAGAATCTATGTGAATCTTAGAAAAATCTTTGAGAATTTAGGGGAATCCAAGGGAATCTTCATAAAATCTTCGATAATATAGGGGAATCTAGGTGAATCTTTATTAAAATTGAATGAATCTAAAGGAATCTTTAAGAATCTGGGGCAATCTTGATGAAATCTTATAGAACTTAAAGGAATCTTCATAGAATCTAAAGGAATCCAAGAGAATCTACGTAGAATCCTAGGGAGTCTAGGTGAATCTTGAGACAATCTTTGGGAATCTAGGGCAATCTCAATAGACTCTATGGGAATCTTAGAAAAATCTTTGAGAATTTAGGGGAATCCAAGGGAATCTTCATAAAATCTTCGATAATATAGGGGAATCTAGGTGAATCTTTATTAAAATTGAATGAATCTAGGGAATCTACATAGAATCTTGAGGAACGTATGTGAATCTTCGAATAGTTTTTGGAAATCTAGAAAAATCTCTGTAGAATCTCAAAAATCTAGGGGAATCTTTCACACTGGTGTGTTTTGCAGTGTCGGCTTCACACAATGCTTCATAGGGTGGATTTGGTGTTGCCAATATTTAGTCGTTAGATCAAAAGGGAAGGAAAAATCCTAACCATTATTTTTTTTAATTAAATTGTAATTTTTTATATTAAAGGAGGTGACGTGGCACCGCCATAAATAAAAAAGTAATGAGGTGGCAAAAGCATTTTAAAAATGCACTTTCTTGGAAGCTTCCTTTTTCGTAACGGCCTTCAAAGGCCCGTAACTTACAGCAGAGGGGTCGGCTGAAGGTGGGCCCACATTTTGAATTCCTCTCGTCGAGTGCTTTCCAATGAATGATGCTTTGGTGTCATTCTGTCGCAGTTGGAGTCAATGTGATCGAATTCTAAGAATCTTCTTGGAATCTTAGAATTTTATGGAATCTACAGTAATTTATGGGAATCTACGGGAATCTCCATAGAATCTTTGAGATTCTAGAAGAATCTCAAGAGAATCTTGGAGAAGCTATAGGAATCACAAGAGAACCTTTGAGAATCTAGGGGAATCTTGAAGAATATAGGAGGATCTACATAGAAACTTGAAGAATGTAGAGAAATCTTGAGATCTCAAGATCTTAAGGAATAATGGAAAAATCTGAAGAGAATCTTAAGGAATTTATAGAAATCTCAAGAGAATCTTTGAGAATCCAGTAGAATCTAAGAGATATATCTCTGTATTTGGCTTTTAGTTGGATTTATACAGTCCCTAACTCGTGCAGGCCCTACATAGTACAAAGACTTGTCTACATATATAATTTGTTAAGAAATACTTAGAGTTAATGACTTGCAAGGAAGTTTTGGGGTTTTGGGGGTTTTTTTTTTTTTTTTTTGGGGGATAATAGCTTGTCCTAGGGTATAGCCAATTAAATGGTACGTAAAGCCAATGCACGGATAGACCACCTTCATGAAATGCTATTGGTTGCGGATATGTTGAAACCCCTCATGAGATGCTGAATAATGTCAATCATATGTTGGAATGGTGATGGGATGCCTATGTTATGCATAGGCAAGAGTCCTTGAAGGTGTTTGTACACATATTTCATTGAGGAGATAGATGACAGGCAATGATAAGATCTGTATAAAGTTTAAAAATATGTAATAGTACATATAGTGTTTAATTACTTTAGAAGATGATATCTTGCACGAAGGTAACTTGAAGGTGGATTGGTGATGAGTTATTGTCGACAATAATAGTTGCAAAGTGTAGATGCTTCTTAGCTTTTTATTTTAGAATAGACCAAGTATTTTATGCTCAAAATAGCCCTTTAAGTTGCATTTAATATGCATCATTGAACATTTATAGTGCTCAAAATAGCCCTTTTTATTACACTCAATATTTGTTACGCTTGATGGATGTTTCAATACTGGTGGGCTTTTAACAGTCATTGATATGTCCCAATATTAGTGGGCTTCCACAACCATTGATAATGCCAAAGTTTGTTTGCCGGCTAGAAATAGAATAGAGTTTTTATGGCCTATAGGCCTATCCTAGATCTAGATCTTCTCATGTCCAAAAGCATGCATTAAATCTCATTTTAGTCCTGCAAGATTAAACATTAATAATCTTCAGTAAGTTTATGTGCAAGATGAATATGGCACTTACACATTGAGCAATTTCTTGCATTGCCAACATGCAAAGAAAAAGCTCAAATCGGGCTTCAGCAATGATAAGTTACGTTGGGGATGTTGCAAAGTTGTCATTAGAAGAACATCGTGTGTCTTTCTAGATCTAGAAGTTAGCGTAAAAAGCATGTCAATGTGCATTCTTGAAAAAACAATAAAAATGGAGAAAATAAAAAATGTGTGTTATGAAGAAAGTGCAATTTGTGTCAAATAAAATTGTCGTACATTAATAGCTGTCAAGAAAGCTAGGCATTCTAGAATACTAACCTCATAATGTATGTCTAGTTAAAACCAACCGAATAAGCATGGTGTCGTATCATATATAAAGGTCATCCAAGTTGTATTGCTAGGACGGGAGTTTTAGGCTATCCACGTCGCAGCCAAATGGATTCCCAAGCATATGCACAATTATAAGTGTATCTAGTAGTATATACTATCCCCTTTCATTGATTGCATGTGATTGTATGACAAATGATGTACTACCTTGGAAGCCGTGGTTGAGAAAATAGTAAAAAATAGTTATCTAGATGTCCTTGTAAGGTGGCATGCCGTTTGTTAAAAAAAAAATGGTTGCATGACATGTCCGACATCTGTTTGATATGCTATGCATTTGTAATGCAGTTATCATGTAGTTTAGTTTTGTACTAAAAGGAGCCAATTGTCTCACAAATTTAATAGATGATAAAATTGGGCTAACAATTGCTTCACAAATTCAACTATTTAAGAAATTTCCACCTTGAACTCCTTAGTCAATTCAATCTTCAACATACTTGTGATAAAGATTCACTTTGCTTTGCTTTGCTTTGTATATCCTAATGATCTTTTTCCTCGTAAGTCCCTTGTGTCACTTTAGATCCAACATTGAGTTGTATCATAAAAATTATGAATAACATTAGTATGAAATATTCAATCGAACTTGCAGCTATTTTGGGAGTGTCATCATATCAACCTTGTTAATTCTCCATGGTAGAGTACATGTTAATTCTCCATGGTAGGGTACATGCCAATAAAAACACATCAACAGCTTCACAATGGGCTGTAGAATGTGAGCTTGCAAACACCGGAATCATTTTGTTACATGCACACATAATGGGGATATTTACTTGAAAACACTAACTATAAAATAAAACTAATAACATCTTAATGCATGATCTACCTCAAAAATAAAATGCAGATTTAGTGGTGAAATGTTCGACCATGAATTTATGGGTTTCTATGTGCCCAACATTTGAGAATGAAGGATTAGGGCAGACAACAGGGTATTCAACATGGCCAAGGGCGAGAGAAGCATGGTTTAGATCCCTGTATTTATGCAGGAGAGCCCCATTTCCTTAGTTGCATGAAAAAACATCCATGCACGATAAATGATCCAGCATGTTCTATATTTTAGATGTAATGAGAATCTTGTGGGTTCAGTGCACAGCGAGACAGTCTTGCCTGTTAAAGGCGCAACTAAGCCGTTGAATAAAATAACATAATTACAAAAAATTTAGTATAAGTGGACCATAACCAAGTAACGTTGTAGCTTGTTTGGCTTAGCAATGATTAAACATTTTTGCTAAGGTTCTATTGAAATACAAATGGAGGATATATAGTCAGATTGCTTGGTCTATTTTTCGTGTAAGGATTAAGAGTCATTGCTATTCAACAATACATTATACCAAGTCATATCAACTGCAATCTACACATACCAGGCTGTATAGGCAGTACCAAACACTTATCAGAAACATAAGTAAACAGACTACTGAAATAAAATGCAATATCATATGCAACTTTGGGTTTTCCAAATCTGGTCGAAGACATTGGCATCTTATAAATAAATAGGCTCGTTCAAGGGAAATAATCAGAACCATTTAAGGACACTTGGTTTATATTTGTTAATCTGTTATAGCAATTTTCTCCTTGTCATTAGTTTACAGCAAAATGTGTAGCATCTTACATGATGGTGTCGCTTTATTTACCGCCTTGTCTTCCTTGGCTGTGCAAGGGATTTGGTCCCTAGTTCATATATATTAATCTGACCTAGCACCTTACATGATGGAGTGGCTTTATTTGCCTCCTTGCCTTCCCTGACTGTGCATGTTGGTGGAGCACTATGAGCACTTCTGAAACGTAGTAACCTGCCCTCAACATCAGATGAATCAAATAACCACATCTACACAACATTGCATAGGTTAGTAATGTAACATGACCCCAATAAACATGCCTTAATCCCACCTTAAGGGAGTTATCTTTTGCATTACTGAGGAGAACAGGCTCATTTGGAAAAAAATGCAAAGAGGTAATCTCCATATCATGTGCATCTTCTATCACTGTCTTCAGCTTACGATCTTTTAAATTCCAGATGCTTATGATTCCAGATGCATCTCCTGCTGCTAAAAGTGGTTGCCCATCTGCCAAATTACATATAAAAGGTATAAAAGGCATTGGCAAATCCTACATCATTGTGCTGAAATAAAGTCTTCCTCCCCTCAAGCTATAATAGAATTGCCATGTTATCTGAAGAGCGTAATACCTGTCCTAAAAGAAACTGCAGTTACAGGCCCTCTGTTTGTGTGAGTAAAAGTTACAATCGTTTCATCATATAGAATATTATGAACACGTATTTTCCCATCCAAACAACCAACAGCAATGACATCCAATGCAGGAGATGAAACACGTGTGGATTGAAGTATCCCAGCCTTTAAACTCATGAACCAACTGTTGTGATTTTATATTCCATAGTTGCAATGGTCCTTCATCACTGCAAGTAAGCACCTGAGAAATCCAGTCACTTGCATATGCCTCAAAAAGTGACTTGTTTTATGTCCAATGATAAATACTGCGATGAAGAAAAGAATAGCATGTACCTTATGTTTGTCGGCTATGGCGCAACACGCTTTGCATCACATTCTAACTAAAGGTGTGCTGGTCGTTGATGCTTCGACATTTCGGTCTGCTTCCTGATCCTGTTCTTGGGCTGTAATTGTTCCCCCTTCATGATGCTTGAAGCTATTTGGAGGCGTCTCTTGAGGTTGTGCGCGATTCCTTTGGCTATACTCCTCTGGAGTTCTCCTTGGGTTCACCAAGTTGCATGCAAGTCCGCGTGCAAGTCATCGGCTCGGCTCGCCTAGTTGCTTCTTCATCGAGCTTCCAATCTTACTTGTTTGATCCCCTCGATCACATGGCTTGGACGTTGTCACGTTCCACAGTGCTATGCCGTCTTCTTGTCTTGAGGTACCTTCCGGTGACTTTGATTGTGCTCGTCAGACTTGATCCTCCTGTTGCCTCTAGGGAGCTCGTGGAAGAAGTCAGTTGCTAGCACTTCTCCAGCTTTCGAGTTCACGGCCTTTGTCCCTCTATGCATGTCGGCCTCTCGGCAAGAAGTAAAGCATCATGGCTCTCCTCCTGCTGGCTATGTTGTCGGGATGATGGATCCTTATATGCAGCGACTTGACCCTTGAGTTGAAAAAGTACCGCCTTAGATATACTCTTGTGGTTGAATAGCGGCTATTATCTTGAACTCTCTTTTTGCGAAGGTGCTTCAGTTGCTATCCTTGTCGTTAAGGTGTCGAATGCTTCTACCTTGGGCGTTTGATGTGCCACATAGCCGGAGATATGATCGGCTTCTTCTCTTCTAATTCTTGGTAGGAGTACGGTGAAGCCATCACCTAGTTGTTGAAGGCATATCTCCTCGTCGCGGTGCCTTTTCGTAAGTGCATCTCCATCTATCTGGCGTGTCATAAGCATCACCCTATATTACCACAAGGTGGAATTATGGTCGTCGAGATGTTGCCTTCTTAGTTGGCTCGTTGATGTGGTCGTTCCTCCTTCTATTGTTGAGGCCACTTTCGTGTCATAAGTTAGATCAAGTGTTGTTGCTGCCACAAGAGGTAGTGTTGCGCCCTGACGATGTCTGGTGAATGATCTTGACATGACCGGTGTTGTCTCTTATTCTGACATTGGGTGGACGAGCGATCTTCTACTTGAGAGCACTTCCCGAAGTTTTTGGAGTCAAAGGTTTGCTTGGGCTCTGGTCGTTTCTCCCTCGTACTTGCTCTTCCATTTTGACCTTGGAATATCGTTGTGCTTCCTTGCTTCCTCATTTGGTAGTCGAAGTGGAGGAGCTTCCTGATCTAAGCGCTAAATCCGTAAAACATGACTCTAAACTCATGTTTCTCCACTATATATGTGAACATCCGAGATATACAATAGACAAATACGCATTTACGTTGGGATTTTAATTCATCCACTTTTCCAAAACAACTACGAAGATCTACTTAGATGTTTATACTCCTTTAGGGTTTTCCCTCCTCCTATCGCGTTTGATTCTTCGGTTTTGCTGCATCTTCTTCGTTCTGGTTGACTCCGGGATTCCTTGAGATGCTGCTACTATTGTTGACCTTCATGTCTGATCCGAGCTCGTCACCCCAAGTTGCGAAGAGTGTTCGTCATGTGATCCCTTGAAAAAGATGCTCCTCCTTAATGTGTATGTCCGTCGTGAGGAATGCGGTGACCGCTCAACGTCCCTACATGCGGTGTGTCGTTGCAAGGTTGCCGATGTGCGGTGCCGTTGATCGCTTGAGTAGAATCACCTGGCTGTTGCAGTCGGGCATTCTTGAATGTCTTCGAAGCTCTGAGATCATGGTCGGTAGGCAGGCATTGTCATTCATCCGCAGGTTGAATTTCTGAGTGGGACTCTTGTTGCTTGGGCTTTGCTTCATTCCGAGGTGCCTTTCCTGTGCCTGGAAGTGTGGTCATCTCCATTGCACCTAGCATAGCTCCTTCTGGTCGCCTTTGCATGATTTGTACCTGCTGTCTAGGTCGTCTCCTCCGTCCTTTGGGTCCTATCCATTCGAGTCTCGCACTCCTTGGCTGACGTAGTAAAGTCGTCCTTCCTTTGGTTTCTAGGTGTTTCTGGATCCAGAATTCTTGTTGGAGCAGAATATTCTCCTCCTTGATCTTGCCCCTAATGCTGATATAGGCCTTCAAGTCAGAGATGTTCCTTCCCTGATATCTGTCTCCTCCCCCTCATGGTCTCCTACTTTTTGGAACCGATGAAAGTTCTCATGTTGGTGCAAGGGAGCTGGAAGCTCATCCTGGTCAGCCTTAGGTGCTTTGTGGTTGCCTAGCTTGGTTGGTCCTTTTGTTGACGTTGCATGACATTCGCTTGAGCTGCTGGGCTGCAAGGTCGTGGTGGTCTTCCCTCCGGTTTCTATACGCTCCTGTGTCGCCATGACTTCTCTCCTCGACGGAGGATTATGCCCTCTGGCCCTAGCTCGTGATGCTAACGCGACATCGATGTCTAACGTCTTCCTGCACCTGTATTTTGCTACCTTGCGTTCTTCCATTTGAAACTCATGTGCGCCGAGTTGGTGAAGGCGTCGAGATCCTCTTTCTGATGTGAGCTCATGGATGTGGTAGCCGGGGGGTTGCCATCTAGAAGATTCTTGATGCCGTTGGTTACCAAATATTCTTCCCATTTGATGAAGATTGATAATAGGCCGGTGGTGTCCTGTTCTACTCGTTTGTCGGTTGGGGTGTTTGTCGTTGTGCTTCCCTCTCTTGGGTCTGTCTTTTCGGTCTCTTCTCCTTATCTGTAGATCAGCTGGGTCCTCGATGTCTTCAAGAAGTTGTGCCTCTAGCTCTTCTGTGGCTCTGGCCCTGTACTTCGAAAGCAACGCTCGTATATTCTAGAGTCTAAGGGTCTAATTGAAGGGCTCTCCTACAACACTCTGGGCTCTATAAGCAAGCAAGATGGCTCGAGCAGCATTACTGGAGACATATCTATAATCTACAAGTCTATGGACATTAGGACGTGTGGTATGGCGTGAAAGGAGGTTTGTTTTGCAAAGTCTTCATGATGTTTGAGGCATACTCTACGGTCCTAGCAAAGTTGGTTTGGGGGGGTCCAATCTCTACACATGGAGTGACTTGGGCAGCTCTAGACTCTAGCTCCTTTCTAGGTATCCTGGCAATAGGGAGTGTCAATGTGGCGGCTATATAAGTCAAACTCTATTAGAAGACACAGAATTAGGTCAAGGTTTATACCTTTGGCATAAGCAGAGGTGATGTACGAACGGTTGAACTTGGGTTGCTATGCTGAGGTTTAGATGACTATAACAAAGGGGTGTTCTTGAG
Source organism: Isoetes taiwanensis (assembly GCA_021234155.1). NCBI lineage: Eukaryota > Viridiplantae > Streptophyta > Lycopodiopsida > Isoetales > Isoetaceae > Isoetes > Isoetes taiwanensis. The sequence continues at coordinate 1,014,666 of JAJEKV010000171.1, read as the reverse complement.
CACTTCTATCTAGGAGTAAGGCATCAGCTTCGAGCCGAGAGCAATACTTGCGAGGTACTAATGGGGTATGCTTCTATTTACAAACAAACCACAGTTTGGAAAAAAATTCAAGGGTTTGAGCAATTTTGGTCATTTTGAGCTGGGGTTTGACATTTTTAGCCTAATTTGAGGTCATAAATGGATTCTAGACTGTCTAACAGTCCTATTGCAACAACTTTCAGGCGATTTGGAGCTCTGTAGCTCAAGTTATGGAGGTTCAAATTTTGGATGTCTCACATGATGCGCCCAGGGCTCGACCTAAATTTTAGGTTTGGCTTCTGGCGCGACGTGTGAGACATTTGGCCTATCTTGGTCAAAACTTGTCCAATCTGGGTGATCTAAGGGTCAAATCATGCTAGTCTCATCGAGTTAGGCAAGATTGACCCCTTACTTGGTCGATTTGGAGGTGTTTGGTTCTAGTTTGGATATGAAGGTCTCACACGATGCGCCCAGGGCTCGACCTAAATTTTAGGTTTGGCCTCTGGCGCGACGTGTGAGACATTCCTCACTACTTGCTCTAAATATGTCCAATTTGACTGAAACAAAAGCCATTACTCGCTAATTTAACTTAGTTAAGTACATTTATACACATAATCTACTAAAAAAAAAAACTTTGTATTTAAACAAAATTTTATCATTTAAAAAATTAATAAGGCTCTCCTTTGATATGACTGGCCAAGTGCATATCTTTCTTCATTGAGGTTACCCTTTTTGCATGTACCGTGCAGGCTGTTGAGTCTTCGAAATGTTGGACCAGCTTCTGCTCTGCTGCTTCTTGAACCTTGGTCTCCTGCTCTCGTTCTGCCCTCTCCTCTTCCTGTGTCTCTCGCTCCATCTGCTTTCATTACTCTTCTTGGGTCTAATATACAAATCTAACTAATTCTTACCTTAAAACTTCGATCTAGCATGTTACCTTGTTAAAATTCATCAAGTATTAAGGTGATTATATGTAATGTCTCACATGATGCCCCGAGGGGCTCGACCTAAATTTTAGGTTTGTGCTACGGTAGCATGGCCATGGTGTGAGACATTTCCTACTTTAGAAAAATTTAGTTCAACTTTTTAGTCTTCTTATGTTCCAATTCTCCTAACTGTTACTAGCTTAGCATATACTACAAAAATGAGAAAAAAATTTCCCACTTTTTCAAGGTCCGGAGGTTTCTATCAAGTTAGTACTATTGGGAGCATGGCGATTCTTTGCTCTTGGTCTCCAAGAACATTGCTCGATACCACTGTGGCGTCCCCTACTCATATCACGTTGCACTCACCGTATACAAACAGAGAGTTCATCCCCATACCAGCTCCATGCTAATATAGGGCCCTCCATTATCTTTGCAACCTTGAAGAGTTCCAGTGGGAAGAATGAAGGGGTCATTTATAATGTCTCCCTCAGGGCCTACCTAGCTGCGGAAGCGCAATATACATGTCAGTAGTACATACATCAACAACATATGACCATCACGAAGGATGGTTCACCACATATCTGTGTTTGGGGTCTGGGTTCGGGAACTCCTGCAAGACAGCCCTCTGTGAGGACCCGTGGATCAAACAGGAGAATCCGGTAGCTGTGTCACGCGGGATTTGCAAAAGAAATAAAGGAAAAGGAGAAGAGAGAGAACAAGAGAAAACAATAAGAACACAATGATGAGAACAAAACTCTTTGATATCAAAGATTATACATGAGCTCTCGCAATCGAGAGAAAGCAGAAGTGAGATAAGACCAAAAACTCATCTAGCCTGTGAATGCTAGCTCTACTCATATATATAGTACAATGGCCTCTGGCCCAATATAGACACTTTGTCAGATCTCGGTGCCGACTCCTAGAAGGAGGTCTGATTTGCAGGAATGTTGGCGGTGCCTCTTGAGATGCCTAAAATGGCCGACGCCGTGGCCGACGCCGCTGGCCCGGCCGGCGGCTCGTCACTTGTCTGTTCTCTGCCTCTTCTTTGGCACGGGCGTGGCCTGCTTGGTCTGCTGCTTGGTCTTCTGCGGGGCTTTTGATGACTGACCTGGACCTGACTGTGGTTCATTGTTCTTGACCTGGTCCTCCGTGTGCATGAATAGTCCTGTACCAGGACGTACAGGACTAACACTCCCCCCTACCAAACGACACTCAGTCAGGAGAAAAGGGGGAACAGTCTCGGATGGCGGGAACCCATGAGTCTGAAATTCATCCTGGCTGGTGTGAGGGCGGGGACCATTATGATAGTTCCCAACGAGATCGTGGCGTGCCTGGAGAGCTTCAGGAGTGTGGAGACCTATGGCATTATGAGCGTCAATGAGAAACCCAGTGCACCATTTCTTCAAGGGCACGGTGGGCGTCAGCAGGTACAAACTGGCATTCCATGAGAAGACAAGTCTGGAGGCCAAAGGTACTAACGCTTGCATTCGGGTTGCAAAAATAGATAGGATGCCCTCTAGCTAGAGAACAAGGCCAGAAACAGCATGTGTGGGTGTCTCCCATCCTCGGGCATTAGGGATGTAGATCCAGTTTTCGGTATGGTCCAAAGTAGCGCCATTCTCCCAATTAGAGCGTCGAACAAAACGCGGATCCCAGCGAAGATCCGTGGAGATCTGAGGAGGAGTCCACCCAGCGTGGCCTTCCAGGACCTTAGCCCAAAAGGGAAGACGCCAATCCGAGGTGAGATACCTGGGGCGTGCGGGTGCACCTAATGAAGTATATGGAGATTGAGCCATGCCCGTGGGCGTGGGCAGCTGGGCCTGCTCCCTGAATTCACGAACAAGGTCTGCATCAAGAGCACGGCACCACTGATCCCAATTTGAATCCGAGAGCATGGTATAGACTGGAGGATTAACCCAATGGGTATAGTCTTGCTGTCCAGAAGGGCACGCAGTTGATTGTAGCCTCCCAAGTGCTGCATATAAATTTGTGCAAACGGAAGATCCTCAGGATGGGCTAAATTCTTCCGCACCTGTTCCAGTGTTTCTGCTTGCCACAGAGGTAAGTGATGAGCAAGCTCAGGCATGTACTCCGTGCCAAGAGTGTGAGACCGATCATGATCCTGTAAATACGGGTTGTTGTCCAATAACAACCAGTAAGCATGGGGGTTGCCTTGAAAAATGCGATGGGCCTCATCTCTGAATTTATCTTGTGTGTCAACCAGATAAAAATCATGAAAAATATGGCTCAATAGCTCGGAAGATGACCAAATCGGAATCCTCACAGTGGATTTGATCAAAGACTAGTAGGGCACAGAGTAAGCCTTTGTCTTCAATGGAAAGGTCCGCCGGATCTCGAGAAAATCCGCTATTTGCCGGGGCACAGATAATCTTCTTTGCTTGCCGCGTACCGCGAGAAGAAAAAGGTGCGTCGGGCAATCGCATAATCGATATGGCGGAAGGGATACAAGTCCCAGTAGGAATCGAGAGAGCAATATCAATATAGGCCTCTTGTTGATTTTGTGCGTCTTCCGCAATTGAACAAACTTTGCTGGAGTTGATTTTCAAGTCTCGGATCTGATTATCCTTTTCAAAAGCGGGGAGACGGACTGATCGCGAATTTCGGTAGGAGAGAGTGTGGCCTGTGAAGATGAAGGCGCTTGAGTGGAGCTTTGAAGCCGAAGGGTGGCAATTTCTGCGTCATCAATTATCTTCTGCTTCTGAGCTTCAGTAAGTTGAGCCTGGAGAGGCGTGACCTGACTTTGAAGCGTGGATAATTGGCCTTCAAGAGAAATGATTTGCTCGTTGCGTCCCTTGAGGTCATTGAGCTGATTGTTATAATTTTGAGAGATCCATGTACATTGTTTGAAGGTCGGCCGGGGTTTTGTCCTTGGTGTTGATCTCGCTCCAACAATTCTTGAATGGTGGACTATGAATCGAGCATGTTGATCAGCCCGGTATAGGCTAGTCTCTGTTCTGTTCGGGGTCTTGAGAGATTCACGGGCCTGTAAAAGAGCCTCGTGCTTCTGTTGAAGTTTATCTTCAAGAGATTGAACTTCCGTGGTGGCAGCTTGGAGATCCCTTTGAACTGCTTCCGTGGCCTCCATGTAAGCTTGAATGCCATTCATGAAGGTTTCTTGCGAGTTTTGAAGCTTAAGGACAGCTGCGTGTACATCCTGCTGATATTGATATAGGGCCTGTCGAGAAGGTGGAAAGGCGGGGCCTTGTTGGCGATTAGACTTGACGTCTGAGAAACATGATGAGAAGTTGAGGGCGTGGTGTCCGTGGACGAAGAGGGAACAGGAATAGGTTTGTCTTGATTTTGAGCATGACCAGGAGAAAGAGGAGGGCGTGAAGTCTCAGCATGGTGGTTTTTAGGAAGGGAATGGAAGGTTTGGTGAGTGGATGCCTGAGAAGTAGAGGGGGACCCTGGACTGGTGATAGGTACACAATGACGGATGATGGCCTGGAGGTGAGCACCCACAGCAGTGTCAAAGCCAGAAGAAGGTGCTGCGCGGATGCGATCAATTTCATGGAGAAGTCTAAGGAACAAAATTTGTGGCCAATCAATAGGATGAGTGGAGTGGATGGCCATAATGACAATGTTGTAAAACTGTTTATTGATATGGGTATTCTTGATGGAATACCCATAGAATTTTTGCCACAGAAACTTGACAAAAGTATCGTGGGTCTTTGCAATGTTTGTGAGTCGATGGGTGTTGGCTTGACAAAGGAGGCTAAGCCATCTTGAGAGACATCCTGGTCTTGTAAGGCAGCCCAAGATAAAGAAGGTCTGTCTGGAATACCTGAGAAAGCAGAACCGGGGTAAGCAAAATGGTGGTCTGATCGACCGTGGTGGCGTATCCATCCGTGGTGTTGATTATGTGAGCGACAAACTGCTTGAGTTGCTCTGGATTTGGGGCAGGGAGATCCTGCTTGGAGAATTCATAAAGCCCATGGCGTTCCGCGAATGGCACGACTTGGACACGCAAGGGCATCCGCGAAAGGTGGGAGTGGAGAAAATTGCCTGACTCAAAAAGAGCCGGATCCCTTGGGCAAGAACTTGAAGTTGGGAGAATTTGCCCGAGCAGCCATGGCGAAAAAGCGTCGGAAAGGAACCGGAAGAGCCGGATGAGAAGCCGGGAGGGGCGGAGAGCGAAAGATCGAAAATGAAGAGAGGCTAAAAGTTTTAGGGCACAAGTTGTGGCGAAGGGCGTGATGAGAATGAAATAGCAACCGTTGATGGTGCGGTGGCGATAGATGCTAAACCTTTATTTGTGTAATCAGTCAGGAAGGGGAAAGTGGAAGTCGGATGATTACTACCTGGGAGAAATGATAAGCCTCATCGCTACGTAAAATGAAGATGAGCTTTTTATGAAGTGCCTAAATGACAAAGGTGAAGTCTTCTATATTACAGTGAGAGAATGCTTCGATATAAGCATGTGCAAACCTAAAGACGCCCATGATTACATGGCGGAAAATTACAAGAATGGCTATGTGGCTAAGTCCCCACCAGCTACCCCTTCCCGTTGAGCGGTTTGGGCAAGTGGCTACCTCAACACCCACGGTGCATGCCACAGTGGGCAATCACCAAGTCAATCATGTCTGTTTGTCAATCTCATTACGGCAGGCCTTAGAGATATCGTAAAAAAAGTATTCATTATTGGGCCCACGGACCAGATTTCGTCAAAAAGATGATCATCTCAATGCTACCATGGATTTGGAACTGGCAAGATCATCTACATTGAACATCTTTGAACCTTCTCTCTCGGAACCACCCGATTAGAAGAAGCCCGGAATATCTATCATGTTGAGGGCTCCTATGGTCTCCGCCTCTTTCATCCTACCACTGAATATGCCGATCCTTGGGGTGAGATGACTACGGATCAGGATCAGCCGCTTTTGGCGCTGCTCGACCCTTACCTGGCTCCTTGCAATCGCATCCAAAGATTTGACCATTTTTCCGACACTGTACTTCCTCCAGAAACGGTGGACGTCCATGCCGTCATGAAGCAACCAGCGCTAGATGGACGGCGGCAACCGCTTTTCTTCACAACACAAAATGCAGCTCATCCGTCATGTTTCAACCTCCTCGCTCACTTGTTCAAGACGGAAGTTGTTCCACACATTCGGGATGGAGAGGTGGAGATTGTGGGCGTTGGCAACAATCGGCTTGTCGCTTTCTTTGCACATCGGAGCCACCTATCAAGGCGCCGCGCCCCCTCTTATTTGTTCAAAAATTCAAACACATTTTTGCACGGAGCTATAAAGATCTTGAGGTATCAACAAAGACTTGGGGAACTCACCATTCCTACCAAACGGATGCACGTTTTGCCTAGCAGCGGCGAAGCCGGCTCAATCCCAATTGCATCGTGGACTAAGTGTCAAGGCGGAAATTGATAAACTCCTAGGCTGGCGGCTTGATTTATGAGGTCAAACATTCAATGGGTGAGCCCCATCGTCATTGCTCTCAAACACAACGGTAAGATCCGTGTTTGCGTGGACTATCGCAAACTCAATCAGGCCACGGAGGCGTGATCACTTCCCGCTTCCTTCACGGACCAGGGTCGAACGGAGGTTCTTTGGTCATGAAATGTACTCCTTCATGGATGGTTTCTCGGGCTACAATGAAATTTCAATCAAAGAGGCAGATCAACTTAAGACTACCTTTACCACCCAGGTGCGGGGCACTTTTTGCCTACAAGGTGGTTCCTTTTGGTTTATCAACTCTCCATCCACGTTTCCAACGCATCATGCTCTCGGTTTTCACGATTATATGAAGGAGAAACCCTTTCTCCAGATCTTTCAAGATGACTTTTCAGCCCTCTGGTTCCATGGATGATCACTGGACAAGTTAGAGCTTCGTCTTTCAGAAATGTGATGAGTGCGGTATTAGTCTAAATCTTGAAATGCACCTTACAATGTCACCTCGGGTGTTACATTAGGTCATGTGGTGCGGTAAAGAAGGTATCACCACCGGATCTTGCTAAAATGGGTTGTGTGCTTAAGGCTCAAGCACAAAAGAGACACGTTCTTTCTGGCAAGGTCAATTACTATTCCACCTTCATTCTTGGACTTGCGGCTATTGCTGATCCCATTCATAAACTCACGGGTGATGAATCCACTGGGCTTGGAATTCCCGAGGTGGAATCTTTGCTTTCCAGCGGTTGAAGCTCTTGCCTTTTCGGGCCAAGGTGCTTATTCGCCTCAATGGGACAAGCCCTTCCATGTTCATGTCGATGTCTCATGCGTTTGCTACATGAGCATGCTGTTCTCTCTCAAGCATATGGCACTGCAGATAAACCAACCGGTTATGCAGTGAGAAAACTCAATCTTGGCGCCGGCTTCTGCCAAAGAAAGGGAGGCCTTGGGTTTAATTTTTGTGTCCAACGCTTCCGTTATTATTTGTTAGGCGGTCGGATCAAGTTCTTTGTTGATCATCGGGCTCTTCTCTATTTGATCAACAAGTCCGCCCGCAGGCGGGATTGCTCGTTGGGTCCTTCTTTTACAAATTAAGCTCCTTTTGAAATCGTTCATAAAGGTGGCAAATCTCATGTTGTCCAGATTATCTCTCACGCATCCACCGCGGATGATCCCTCACGCGGGTGTTTTGAATGGGATGCCTTTCACGACGCACGGCCCTTTTTGTTTTTGATCACGGCCCGCCCCATTGGTTCCATAACTTTCAGCGGTATCTTCTCAGGTGCTCTTCCCTCCGGAAGATCCCACGCTTTCTCTGAAAAACCCGATCCCTTAAAAGTGGTTTCTCCATGAGGTCCGTGACTACACCATGGTTGCGGGCCATGCTATAAACGCGGCAAGGATATGGTCCTCTGAAAAGGCATCTTGTGTTCTTCCTCATGAAGTGCCCCATATGGTTCGACAAGCCCCCATGAGGGGCTTGGTGGTGGTCATTCCACGGTGACACCCGCGGCCACGCAAAAAATCCCTTCTCGTAAAGGCTATTTACGCCCACGCTCTTGAGGATGCATTGCGCCGCGCCCATCCGTGTGATGTCATCGGCGTGTGACCGGCAACCTCACGGCCCGTGACGCACTCCAGATTGGCAGCCGGCCGCCACGCCACTTCCGCCGGCAAATGGGGAATGGACTTTTGTGGGGCCCATGGATCCTCCCGTAGCGGCACACCCGCGTGCGCTACATTTTGGTCATCGATTACGCTACCAAATGGGGGCCGAGGCTTGTGCACTTCCGGACAATATTGCGGCCCGGCCGCCAAGGTTACGTACACACATCATCGCGCATTTTGGGCGTCTCACGGGGCCGGTGGGTGATCGTGGAGTTCATTTCGTTAATCATGCCATCAAGGGGGCCGGATTATTTGCACATACATCACACGCAAAAGCACACCTTACTATCCTCAAGGGAATGGTTTGGCTGAAAGCACAAACAAGACTCTCATCACTATTGGAAGAAAATGCCGGATGCCCCTGCACGGATTGGCGGATTTACGAAAAGTTACCTACTATTCTTTGGGCTTACAACTGCTATTTCAAGATTGCTCTTTGGTCATACTCCTTTTAAGTTGGTTTATGGTCAAGAAGCTTTGATCTTTGGTTTGAATATGTTCTTCCGACACTTCGTTTCCAACTTGCTACCACATATGTAATCCACTGCGGCTCTTCAAGACGAGTTTACCAACTTGAACAATTGGATGAACTTAGGCGAGATGCTTATATTCGGAGTTCTTCATGGCCAGCGATTCGCGGAAATCCTTGCATGACAAACATCGAAGACCAAAACTTTTTTTAAAGAAGGTGATTTGATTTTGCTTTATGATTCTCGTTACAAAATTTTTCGAGGCAAAGTTAAAATTGGTGGCTTGGTCCTTATCAAATTATTGAGTTGTTCAACCCGGTGTTTTCAAGGCTGGTAGCGGAGAGGGGGGGATTTCAAAATGGTGGCTAGACTGGAGGAATCTTGATTTTTGCAGTTCTTCACGGAGTTCCAAGGAACATGAGAAAGCGGATCTGCTGCGACCAAGGGGGCGGGAGTTGTAGTGGCGGCGGCAACTTCTTGGAGAAGCTCCACCTCTGCGGCAATGTTAGGATATTCTGAGGCGTGGGTTGTGAGAGGGGCAGTGGTCTCATGGCGTTCTTTGGCGATGTGGTGGCGTGTACATTAGTAAGCGTCGCCCTTACGCGGCTTGCATGAGGTTAAGAATGCTGCGGCATTACGCCGGCATGACATGAGGCATAAGAGTATCCAAAGCGGTGAAAAATGGACCTTTTACTTTCTTAATGAGGGATCGTGGTCGACCATTTGCAAAAAGGCGGGTTATGTATCATTAGGAATGATGGTCAAGGGGCGGGGAAGCCCTGGTCCGGACGCGGAGACCAAACCAACCCAGTTGGGCCCGGTTGGAAGGATTGAGAGCTTGGTAAATTTCTTCCGAGCTTGTTGATCCGGAGGAGGAGTTGACGAAGAGGCGGTTGATAACAAGGTGACGGTGCAAACGCACTAATGACACCGTGGTGCAATTCTGATTCCTTTTTCCAAAAGCGTAAATTGGTAGGTTTTGACCATTAAAAAAACAACTATCAAAATAAAAAGTTGCATTCAAATATGGCCATTTTAAAAGCGGCTGACCGATTTTGTGTTAAGACACACTAAGAAAATGCACTTTCTTACGAAACAAAATACAAAGGGAAGGAAGGAAGTCTATCTTATAGACAACAAAGTTATATTTCAATAATGTAATACAATAATATAGGCACATAAAAAATTTCATTTTTTAGCACACATTATATATCAAGAGGAGGTTCCTTGTGAGGAAGTTCATCATCAGAATCTGGAGGAGGGAGAACCTTAGTAGAGCTATCAGGATTAACTTCCTCAGTATCTGAGGCATCCTTCTCTTCCACAACCTTTTGAATCTCTTCCACAGGAACAAGCTCGACGAACTCGGCCGGATCGTTGGTGGTCCGGTGAGTGGCGGCAAAGGCTCTGAGCTTGAAGCTGCGGGATTACCATCCTTATCCTTAAGGCCAACCTCACGCTTTCATCTTCATGCGGTAAGAGAACTTATTCTGGATTTTATATATACCACAGAATCCTTATCAAAATCAATTGCAAGGCAGTTGCGATCCTTTTTTAAAGCACAAACCAAGGTGGTCCACGACCACGAGAAGGCATCGGCAGACCAGTCCTGTTTGTGAAAACATCTCTAAAAGGGTATTAATGGCTATTGAGGCTTTTGATAAGGATTGACTATACAACCACGGTATCTGGAGATGCGGTAATTCGGTCGAATATGGCTGGAAATTGAAAGCATTACGCAAGTCCATGCAGGCCGATATTATAATGCAAAATGCTTCTCGCCCCACCAATGTTGTGGTAACCAATGTGCATCTGTTCCCAAACATTTACAAGCCTTGCACCACAGCCATTTTCTCTTACATTCGTCTTCAACCTGCAAACCGCAACCAATGAGTTATTGTGTGCTATCTTGGCAAGATAGCAAAAGAAATAACTTACCAAATGGCTGGCTCGTAACCCGACTTTGCATCTTTGTCTCATTGCGGCTTGTACCATACACCTTTGATTACTTGAATGAAAAACTACTATCCTCCAAAGTGGTGCGATTATTTATTTTGGGAAGCGTCTCAAGAAAAGAATCAAATTCAGCATAAGTAAATGGAGAATCATCTCCACGACTATCGGGTAGCTTGAACCCATAAGGAATATCGGCAATACATAGCGAATAATTGCGGGGTTTCAGCGTATGGTCAAGTTTGACACAATTTCCATGATATATCGGTATAAACAATTATGGCCAAACATGTCAAACCTTTCAAATTTTGTTGGTACAAAACTTTGCTTTCGACTTCTTCCTTCTTCTTAAGCTTGGCGCTCTTCCTTAGCAAGTCTAACCATGTTAAGAAACCCGGCGGCATCGGGTCCTTCTTTTCTAAAACCACGAAGAACGACTTTAGTACAAACAAGAAGGCGAAAGTTCAAAGTGTCTTCCTATGCGGCGCATAGCAACATAATAACGGACTTCTTGTGGTGCTATCTTGGCGATAGACATACAACAAAAACAACCTTGGTAAGAAGAAAAACAAAGGTTCCAAGTGTTAGCCTATCTGGCGCATAGCACCTGATAATGGACTTCTCGTAATGCTATGCGGCGCATAGCCACACAACAAAGAAAACAACTTACAACAAGAAGAAAAAACAAAGTTTGAAGTGTCAGCCTATCTTGCGCATAGCACCACGATGATAGCGGACTTCTTGTAGTGCTATCTTGGCGTATAGGCACACAACAAGATAAGTAGGGGAACAACAAATTTTACCCGGTTTGTAAAATTTGGGCGTGTGTTTTATCTTTTCATCAGAGCAACCATGTAGGGTATAATTCTTTAACTTTCTCCCGGTATCCGCGGTTAAGGTGGACCATGAGTTCTTTGCTGACGAGTGCACAATCCTTTTGGCTGCAAAAGTAAGGAGTGTTAAAAAACTCGGGAACGTAAACTACCAGCGAGAACTAGCAAGAACTTACTGTTTGAATTCACCCTGCATTTCTTCCAAGCTAAAGTGGCCATTCACCACCTTCTGCAGCACCTCACAAACCTTTTCTGTATTTCTTAGACCTTGCATTTCCCTCCAAACCATGATACCCATGTCCTTCTGTTTTGCAGGTTCAGTTTTTTTTCTTTTTGGATCCTTCACCTTCCCTTTAGATTTCAGTGTACCCTCAGCAAACATATCAAAAAAAATTTCTTGAAGTTCCCAGACCTAAAAAGGGACAAGAAAGAAATAAAGGTAAGAAAACTGAATGGCTATGCGCGCATGGTCAAAGAACTTGGAGAAGAAAGTTATCTTACACGTCCATGCCTAAAAGCTAGTTGGAAGTAGTTGTCGTACTTCACAAGAGATGCTCTGGCATCACTGGAGTTGTAAGTTAAGCAGCACTCTGTAGCACACTGCTCTTTAAGAGCCAGATATAGGTTTTGATCATCCTTTATATCTTTGTCACCCATATGCTCCGACCTAAAAAGCTCGTATTCCTTGTGCATAAACTTAATTTTATCAATGAAGCTCATGCTCATTCGACATTCATTGTCCACATTGTGGCTCATAGCAAGCAACTTGGCCCAGTGTTGACACCCACGTAAACAAATGCAAATATTTGAGAGAAGCAGTGTTCTTTAGTTTCTTTGTAAAGCTGCCTCCTCGCCTTAAAGCTGTGAGTGCCACCCAAAACAAAATACCTGTAGCTTTCATCCTCTTCCTTTACAAAAGAATCCCTTTTCGTGCACTGGGAAGGGTCAACAATGCAAATGTGTGGTGCTGTAGCTGCATTTGGTCTGTCCCTTATACGTTCCTTAAGAGCAGACAAATGACCAGAGTAAATTTTTCTTACTTGCAAAGGTCTCTCGCCAGACTCATCCTTTGGGCACAACTTAACACAATCAACCTGCGGTGCATGATCGCACCACGACATCTCAGCTCAATTTCTTCGAGCTTCCTAGAAGCCATGTCTTTTTCCTACTGGCAATCCTTGTACCCGGTGCTGGAGGCAAAGTTACCTTAGTGCCTTTTCTTGATGCCTTGCTAGTTGGTGGAGCATTTGTCGATCCACCGGCTGCCTTGTAATAATTTCTTTTGGCTTTCTTTTTTCTGGGCCTCTCCACCACTTCAACCTCAAACTCTTCCTCCTCAGATTCGGATTCCGAAGGTTCATTTTCATCCACTGTTGCCAACTCAACAGTTTCTGAGATTCTGGGGATGATTAGCTTGGCGGGGAGATGGCATGGCATCCTTCAGCAGCCTTAGTAGGAGGTGCGCTAGAACTTAAGAGAGGATCCTTGGTCAAAAGAAGATCTTTTAGTATAGAAAGAAGATCCCGCAAACAAAACCTATGATGTCATAGACCAAACATGTTGGTAAAGTCTTTCGTCGGGAAAATAACACTTACAATTTTACTCTTCATTCTTGCACGAATGTAGCCTTGCATATCTTAGGAGAAGACAAACTCAGCTTAAAAATGAACTATCCACGGAATATATATGTTGACCGCCCTTGGTGGTGGTCGCACTTGATGTGGTACATACCAAACAACTCAACATCTACAAACTGCCACATCTTACGAAGCTTTCTAGATCCCGTGTTTGCTTGCAGGTCTCGAGAACAAATGTATAAATATAAAAATCTTGGCTTGATTCTTTGGTTCATGGGGTACCCCGACAAGCAACCACCGCTGATCCTTACAAAAATAGGAGCCATCATCGGCCTCCACGAAAATCTTTCTTGACTTGGATCGTAACATCGACTTGGATCCTTCGGCATTCTCCCCTTCTTGGCGACCTTTTGGGAGGATACACTGCATCATCCACGGCTACCCGGGTCAAGGTTTCTTTTCTTCTTGAAATATAAAAAACAAGAAAGAATTAAGATATCATTTGCCTATCGCGGCGCATAGCAACCAATTCAACCAATTCAATAGTGATAGGCATACTACAAAAGAAAAGCTTTGTGTCTATCTTGGCGCATAGGCAAAGCTTAAGAAAAAAGCTTTGTGTCTATGCGCGCATAGGCAAAGCTTATGAAAAAAGCTTTGTGTCTATGCGCGCATAGGCAAAGCTTAAGAAAAAAGCTTTGTGTCTATGCGCGCATAGGCAAAGCTTATGAAAAAAGCTTTGTGTCTATGCGCGCATAGGCAAAGCTTATGAAAAAAGCTTTGTGTCTATGCGCGCATAGGCAAAGCTTAAGAAAACGACTCAAACCAAACAAAACATACCTAGAACAGAGGAAGAAGGCCAGAAATACTTAAGAAATTGACATTTTTAATCGTTTTGAAGGCAGCCAAATGAAGCAAATAATGCACAAAAAACATTTAAAAGTGAGCTAATTAAGTAGCAGCTAAGATCTTGACGTACCTTCCACCTGCCATTTGCCGCGTGTCTATGCAGCTTCTTATAGAATTCGATAGGTAAAAAAAAGTGGAGTGAGTGTGAAGGCGGAGGTGGCGCCAGGGAGCTTGGAATGCAGTATCAGAAATGTAAGCCCTTCTTTCCTATTTATTGTCTATGTTAGTACTTGGATATTCAGTATGAGATTATACATGAAGAGTGTAGCGTTTCATTTCATGCAGTCCTTTATGGAGTGTCAAGCCCACACAAAGTCTCTTAGTCTTCCCGCTCTTCCTTTCTGGTTTAGTATCTTATCTTGTCTTCCCTTCGCTTTGAGCTATAGAATTTATTATCGTCTTCCATGTGCTCAAGTAGGTAGCGAACTTATCTCTCACAGTAATTTTGATATCTTGTCTATGCGCGCATGGGCAACTAGAGTTCATCTTACACCTGGGAGCTGGCAAGCATAGGCGGGGCTACTATTATTTCTATTTTAATTAGTTAGTGTACTTCCTTACTTAGTACACATGCATAGTAGGTGTGGTGCATGTTTGTTTTTGAGTACGTGTATTTATCCATTTTTGCGGCATGGACATGACCACTCAAGAAAAAGTTTTCTATCTCCGCTGCTTGAATCTTACATTATTGCCTCGGCGGGTTCATTACACCTGGACAAAGCGGTGAAGGCGAAGATTTCGTGATAGTCCATCACGGAAGCTTTGTTTCTCCGTCGCCAATCTGATTAATGCTTGCGGGTCTACCTCCTTTCAAACTCCTTCACCAACACACGTTCTACGGCGTTCTTACGTGTTTAGAACACCATCTCTCCCTCACTCAGGACAAGGCGTTTCCCTCGGCCTCACCTACTCACACCGACCCACTCAATTTTGAAACTCCTTCACCCTCTACAGAATTGCACCGTTCCTTGCAAAACATAATTGATTACGTAGAGACCTCTTGGCGTGAAAAAGGCCCTCGTTAACCCAAAGGGTCCGCGAGGATGACCTACAAATGTTAAGGAGGAAATCTAGAACATTGTTTCCATGTTCCTCGGTTGAGAAACGAGAAGGTTAACGACACAACTATTGAAGGCGAGCCTGTTTGTACTCCAAAAAGACCTATCATAGGCTCCGGCCGGAAACGGAAGCCTCATAAAGCTTTCAACTTAGAGAAATCCATACGGAATGCAAAGAGATTTAAGAGGGGCCCTACGGTAAGGGCATTTAGGACAGTTTTCTTGAAAAATCGGTTAATGGGACTAACTTACATGAGGCGACTAAGGCGTCGGCTTGTTGTCAAAAAAGTGTATAATGAACTTCCCTTTTTCGTCCTTAAGGCAAACAAGACAATCCTTCTTGTCAATGTCTAAAGGTGACGGGGAATCCTACCTAGCATATCACGTGAGGCCTGAGCAGGCGGGTTTTTCATACTACGTGTTGAATGTAGCTTTATTTTGCCACCGGCTTTCAAAAGAATACATGCCATTGGAAGTCGTCGCATGTCAAGGGTACAAAAAGCGGTTAGGCAATCCATGCATTGGCGACTCATCACCCAAAGAAAGTAGTTGGTGTGCCTTTGCTTGGAAGCAAAAAGCATGGTTGGTGGGCTTCTTTGACTCAAACGTGGCGACTACCATGATCATGTTCATCATCTTACGGACTGACATTAACAAGAAAGAAGTCTACATCATATGAGAGAGATCTCTTCAGGTCTTCAAGTCGATTCGTTCATATCCTACTCTTACTTCTTAAGATTGTGGAAGCAAGAATTCAATCTTGTTAGGATCCCAAAAAGGCACCGGTTCTACAAAAGTATGTCGTCTATGCTTCGCATAGCATGCTTCCTATTTTCCGGTCGCTTGTCTATGCGGCGCATAGCATGCTTCCTATTTTGCGTCGCTTGTCTATGCGGCGCATAGCATGCTTCTATTTTCTGGTCGCTTTGTCTATACACGCATAGCATGCTTACATTTTCTGGTAAACTTGTCTATGCACGCATAGCATGCTTTATGTACCCTGGTCGCTTGTCTATGCGCACATAGCGAGAAACTAAATACGTGTCATTGTGTCTATGCGCATGCGTAAGCAAAGCAAGTATTTTGTGATATTGACAAATGTCTTTGGTTGCAGATCAAATAACTCAACAATTACAGGAACACAGAGAGGCTCAAGCCCCGGAAAGAAAGAAGCTTGCAAAGCACGAAAAAAAGCTTTGGGAGGCCTCTTGAATACATATGTGTGGTAGTAGATGGCATGGATCAAAGAAGATGTCCCTTCCTCATTTTATAAATGTTCCTAAGGATTTAGATGAAGCTGACTTCTTGAAGTTGCATCTAGTTGGTGCTTTAGTTTTTCAGCGTGGTTAAGTGCGGAGTACTTTTGGCGTACCCAAATATATGGTGATGATCCTAATCTCACGGTCACAATCTTGAACAAGATTCTTCGGCAGCGGAGAAGTTGCCTTGATTAACTCTACATCTGACTAGACAATACAAGCGGGGAAAATAAAAAACCAAGTTCTATTTGCCCTCTTTGTGCAATGCTGGTCAATTAGGTATCTTTCGAAGGTCAAGGTTGGCTTCTTACTTGTTGGCCACACGCGCATGATCAAATAGACCAAATGTTGGTCGATTTTTAGAGGTTCGCTTGAGGGAAAAAGGCATTTTTGCGTACTCTTTGTGCGGTGTGATCGAGAAAGCCTACAATCCAACTCCAGTTGTCGAAGTGCTTAGCGAGACTTGTGATTTTCATGAATTTGTTTTCCAACGACAGTCTGATGACAGAGGTCCTGCTATTCACAAGTTGAATAATTTGACCTTTCAGCATCATGTGAAGTTCTTTCTCAGAGAAGGTAATGCCATTCTTCAAGGAAAGTACTTTGTAACTTCTGCATCCTGGCTTCCAGAGGCAGGGTTACAATTCTTGAGACGTGTTCCTGAAGTTAAAGAAATGAGAAGAGCCATTCACAGGCCACTGAAGAGTGCCATAGACAACACTGAGAAGAACAAAGACAAGAATCCTCTTGTCTCACTATCCAGCATGGAGAAAAGCATAAGCTCGTGTTTTAAGTACTTTAATGAGGAAGAAAAGGGCTGGTGGGAAAATTTCTTTGAAACCATGAAAGACGTGACCATGTCCTTAAACAGCATCACTTTGGAGATTCCTTTTTGTTGGCCTGGTAGCCAAACCTCTCCTCCTGCTGAGGATGCCCAAGTAACTGAAAGAAGAACATTTATCAATCAAGTATCAACAAAGGAGCCGTTGATCGTGCAATGTACCCAGGATCTCGGCGTGCACTCAAAAGAAAAAGGAAGGTCAAACTCCGGAGAAACTTGCGGACATGCGAAAGGAATGCTAGTGGTCGTACCTTCAACTAACGATGGCTAAGAACGCCCTTTTGGATTGCAAGGATTAAAGACATTGTTTATAAAGAAAACCTACCCTCGATTGCTAAAAGTTCACCGGTATGCCACTAAGGATACAGATCCATTTGTTGGTCGGTATGATCCCGTGATAATTCCTTTTTAAGAAAGGACGGAAAAGCAGTGAATAAGAATCACTTAGACAATAACGGACACATTGAAACTCAAGTCTTGGCTTTACGATTTTTACTTTAAAGGTTGATACTTGAGACTTCACGGTAACAAAGTAAACTTGTTGAAGTCTTTTCATGAGGATAGCGAGGGACGAAGCTGAACAAGACGAGGATAGCGTTCGGCGGTTAGCTCTTCCACCACTTCAAGCGTCGATTTGAGGAGAGTGTCAATGAGGAGAGTGATCACCCGGTCTGAAGGCATTGATGAGTAATGCGGCGACATTCCAATACACCTGCTCTTCTTTAAGGGCGTAAGCTACTCGTGTAATTTGAATATTTGTACAGCTGTACATGACTAGTTTGTATAATGCTCGTCTTTCAAACTTAGGATCCCTGCTATGCGCGCATAGCATTTTGCAATTTTTGTTTCTTTTGTAGCAAACTATTTTTGTGCCTTGCCTATGCGCGCATAGGATGTGTGCTGCTCCATTTTATGGTTTCTGTCTTTAAAATTTGTCAAGAATTTGCTCGTTGTTTCATTTTGCGACTTTCTGAATGTGTACCTAAAACAACTAAATTAAATTATTATTTTTATACCTAAAATGGGGATGTCAAATTAATAAGACGCCAATTTTCTGGTAATTTTGACCCCTAAAATGGCTACCGAATTCGTAAATTTAGGGTCATTTTTTTAATTGACCCCCCAAAAGTGGCTGAATTTTAGGGTATCTTAGAGAATCTTTGAAAGATGCTTTTTATTAGTGCAAACGCAAGTCATTAGTGCGTTTGCACCGTCACCTTGTTTGATACCTTTGTTGTCGAGGCACGCGTGGTGGCTTTCTGAGAACAGGACGAGGGCCTTGTTTGCCATTAGCGATCCAAAGTTGTTAGGCCGTGAGGCATACTGACGTGGTTTGATTCGTGCCTGGAAGTTGGACTTGAACTTGAGGAAGTTGCGGGCACGCCGTGGTGGTATGACCCCATTCCAGACAATGATAGCACTGTGCTTTAGAAGGATCAAAAGGAGGTCGGTTGCCTTGTCCTCTTGACGGCTGAGATTGCTGAGATTGTGGATACTGTTGAAATGGTTGAGCTTGAAATTGCTGAGGTTGGTATGACGCGTGCATTCTTCGAGGCATGGTGCGGACTTGATAAACCATCTTTGCGAGGAAGGGTGTAGGATGAGAATGAAAGTGCATTCTTCGTGAGCATTTACAATGAGGAGGGCCATTGGAGGAGTTGCACTCATTGGCCAAATGGCCTTGATATTTGCAGATGTGGCACCAAATTTGACTGCGTTGAGAATTTGAGTGTTGAGGCTGAAATGCACCGAGGTACCATGACGGGAGGAATGAAAGGTAGCTCTTGGAGGGCCACTTGCCCGGCGGAGGAAACATTAATGAATGATTGACAAGTTCGATGGCCTGCTCCAAAGTCTTGGGGCTTGTGTATTCATCATGAGACTAATAAGCGGGAGGAAGTCCCCTCGAGAAACCAGGGACGAGGATCCGGGCTTGCGTGGGGTACTCTTGAAGTTTGCTGAGGAGGATGTGAAGACGATCCAAGAAAATCCTTGGCCGGACTTCGTGGGCTCTTTGCCAAGATCCTTGAGTTGCTTGGAGAAGAAGTTGATCATCATCGGTGGTGCCATAATGAGAAAGGAAAGTAGTCTTCATTTCTGTCCAGTTTTGTTTTAGGACAGCCAGAGCCTCAAATTCTTCCATGTGGGCTTGAGCACTTTGATCCAATGGTTTGCCTTTAGTACCGCCAAAAGTGGGATAAGTCAATTTGAGAGTCTGAAAAGAAGATTGTAGCGGACCTTTGCGATAGGCGGCCGAGTAGGAGGAGGCACATAATGAGGTGGTACAACCATAGTCTCGGTATGGTGTGTCAGAGGGGCAGAAAAACCTTGAGAGTCTTGAAAAGGAGCATCCTGTGGGGAAGGTCCTTGAGAGCTATGTTCGTGAGGTTTGAGATCAGTGAGAGTGTAAACTGGAAGAGTATGGTGAAAAGAAGGGGATTGGGGATATGTCCCAACCAGGGAGGGCGAAAAGAGATGGAGATTGTGACGTTCGAGAATAATATACCTGTATGAATACGATATTATACTGACACGTCACTAGTACATGTCGACTCAGACGACATGTACACATCGACCATAAAGGGGTAGTACCCTAGGGTACAACCCTGTGAACCATTATATTGCACATGTTAAGACCACATGTGAATATAATACCCTTTTGC
Source organism: Isoetes taiwanensis (assembly GCA_021234155.1). NCBI lineage: Eukaryota > Viridiplantae > Streptophyta > Lycopodiopsida > Isoetales > Isoetaceae > Isoetes > Isoetes taiwanensis. The sequence goes on along the minus strand of JAJEKV010000171.1, from coordinate 995,074 downwards.
CATGTGGCAATAGGCCATTGACCAAGAGGGCCCAGCCCTAAATTCGTGGGGATAAAGGGGCATAAACCCTAAAAGGGAAACCCTTTCGGTTCCCAGCCCCACAAGTCGGATTGGAGCAAGCATTGGGCGCCTTTTTCGCTGAGCAAGAGCGGAGTGAGGAACCGGAATTCCTTAGTTGCGATTCGATCCAAGCCAGCGATCTAAAGGATTCAGCATGGGCCGAGGAGGAATGGGAGCCAGCCAAGAAGCGGGTTAGTGGTTGATCCGATAGTTAGATCGGGTTTTCAGCCCTCATTCCATAGGATTAGTATTTAGTTCTTAGCTATAGGCGACCCCTACAACCTAAGAATGATAGACACTAACAAAGGAACCTAACCATGTATGATTAGGTAGATTAGAATAGATGTATTCTACTATTCTCAGTTCTGTTGTGATGATGTTTTGACATTCTATGCCACTCTTGTGTATTGGGAAGGGGGTAGAGACCCAGCCCAAGTAGTTGTATGATCATAGTTTTAGCCCATTAATTCCCCAATTAACGCGGCCCGTGTAGAGCCCTTTGGTTGTGGGAGGGATCCGACCCGGCTGATAAGGAAGAACATGTCCCTACACGGATGACCCCTCACGGTGTGTAAAAACCACCGGGGTCTCTCGGGCTAGGCTTAATGGCTTGTCACCGCGTGTGTGGGGCAAGGCATGAGCTCTCGACACGTGGGGTGATGCGCCACCTTCCGGTGAGTTGACGTCGAATAAGAGCGGTGGCTCTCTAGCAGCCTATGATGAAGGGCATGGGTGCTTCCGAGGGAGGTGACTTCCCTCCTGCCTCATCGAGGGCTGGGGAGATGCAACCCAAGAGTAGTAGCCCCTCCGGCTATTCACCCGCAGTTCACGGTTAGGTCCCAAAGCTTTTCAACCTATTCGCGCAGTGTGCACCTGAGGGGCGGATGGAGTGGACTACCCAACGCCATGTTTCTATGCCAGCCCAATCCATTTGCCATGAATTCATGCGCATTGTTATCAGGAGACCCGCCAGCCGGATCTTTCCCCAAGAGTCCGAAACCGGGTAGGATTACCCCATATTATGTTGATGTATCGATGTGTTGTTGCAACTCGCGTGGATATGGTGGACCACCCTCAGAGGTGGGTATGTTATTGTTGTTATCATGTGCTCATGTTTGTTACGCTTCAGCAGCCTAGGGCGATCAGGTGGCGGGATGAATGACACGCCCATTCTTCCCGTCGGGTTCTTGGCCACCATCAAGGGCCCGATGTTAGGTGGACTGCCTTATGTCACGCGGCAGATCTTGGGTTTGAGGATGATCTCCGGCTTGTATAATGATCGGGGCATCGTGATATGAGCTGGGGCCGTCACAATGGTATCAGAGCCCTGATCTTGGCAGACCAGGATCGAGCACTGACCGAAACCCTATAGGAACTAACTAATCTAGACATTCAGTCTTGGAGATAAAAGCCCAAGCACAAACCTCGAGTAGCGGGAAAATTTTTCTTCCCGGGGTAGAGTTAGCAATTATCTAGGATTAGGATAATTAGAGAACATAAGTAAGATAGAACAAATAGAAGAAAAGCACCTAAGAGAGCCTACTAAATTTCGGGCACTTTCGGCCGACACCTCCAAGGGTGCGCCAGGAGCATATTAGGTCCAGACCTAATGGGTCTCTCGCGCACTCTTAGAGGGGTCACCCCATGTGAACCCTAGAACTCGGCCATAGGTACCCCAAATGGTAAAATAAAAGATGAAATTCCATCTAAAAAATTCGAATTAGTTAACATTGTATGTTAAAACACAGAAAAACACTAAATAAAAGTCAACTTAGAGCAGCACCTCTAAGAGTGCGCCAGAGCATAGTTAGGTCACGACCTAACACCCTTCTCGCGCACTCTTGGAGGGGTCCCCTAAAAGTGACTTAATAAACTGCTCAAAACTAACTCAAAGTGTAAAATAAATGGTAGAATCGAGCTTAGAATGCTTACATTAGTGGGAAATGCATATTCATTAGTATAAATTAGATACATTTAAGGCAGAAAAGTACAACACCTCTAAGGGTGCGCCAGGGCACAGTTAGGTCCGAACCTAACCCCCTTCTCGCGCACTCTTGGAGGGGTTCGGGAGAAAACGACTGAAGAAGACTCCACTTTGGTTCAAGGTGGGGAGAGTTTTGCCAGCAAACCAACAAGATGGCCAATTCGACCGAACCCTAAAATTTAAACCCTATAAATTACGGGACGTAGGCTCATTTTCTAGGGTTTCTCAAGCGATTCTGCGAGCTCCTTCCGATAGCCGATCTTCTGGCGCCCTGCTCCGAATTCAACGCTGCTATACAATGGCTAGGACAAAACAGACCGCCCGCAAACCCAGGAAGGATGATAAGCCCAGCGCCCAAGTACTCGCCGCCGAACAGAAGCTTAAAGATGCTGACGAGAAACTGAAGGCTGACATGGAGAGGCGGCCTAGGTATTATAGGAACTTGGAAAAGAGGCGCAGGAAAGAAGAAAAGGCCAGGAAGAAAGAAGAAAAGGCAAGGAGAAGGGAAGAAAGGGCCAAGAGAAAGGAGGAGAAGGGAGAAGGAAAGCGGATGAAGAAGTTGCAGAGGCGGAGGATGACCAATGGCGAAGAGCAGAGGACCAAGAATAGGGAGGAGCCCGATCCGAAAAGGGAAAAAGGGTAATGATGAAGAAGAACCGGGCCTAAGAAGAGGAGGACCTCGACGGCGTGAGTCATAAACGAGACAAGCGAGGGCTTAACAACCTCCATCCCTCGCCAGAAGATATTGGCGATGTTTGGACTTCTTGAGGCGGTGTTTCTGAACCGGAGAATCTTCACAAAGCAGCCTAACCCTCGCCCCACGATGCGGATGAACCCCGGGAGGAAGAACCACTCCCTACCAGCCCCGGCAGAGACACCTGTTGATTGACCTACCAAGTTTCCCCACCATTTTTGGAATGGCAAGAAGCAAAGAGACTTGACGCAGAAAAAGCAGCTGGAAAGAAGGCAACCAAAACAGACCCGGGACTCGTACACTTTAGGGCCCGAGAGGAGGTACAAAAAGGAGTCATATGAATATACGATATACAAGAAGATGCATGATGATAATGCAGCCTATTACGAAGCAAACAGGGGTCAAATTTGTCGAAGGAGGCGGCCAACTCGAAGCATTCGGCTCAAACCCCCCACCGAACTGCCGTAACCCCCAAGAAGCCTATGAGGGAGATCTCAAGACTCCCTTTTGCAAGAAGTTCGAGAGAAATCCGCCACTTCCAAAGGAGCTACGGATTTCTAATCGGAGAGCAAAGATTCCGGAGGTTCGTCCGAGAAATCTTGTGGGAGTTCGACCCCAACAAGCTTAGTAACTAACAACATGTTACCGCTTTTACAAGAAGCGCCAGAGATGGAAGTAGTGCAACACTTCGAGGATTCACTGGCGTGCATGCTCCATGCAAAAAGGGTCACACTTCAACCAAAGGATATGAAGCTAGCCAAATATATCAAGAGGACAGATAAATAGAAGACAAGCTATCTTTTTTTTGTAACTAACAGGCTTATATATGTAAAGTGTGGCCAATTTTGAATAATAAAGATATATAGTCGTTTAAAAATGTGTATTTCATTAGGTAGAGTATTAGATCTGGAGCAAATGCGACATTTTGGCCAACACCTCCAAGAGTGCGCCAGAGGCCACTTAGGTCCCAACCTAACACCCCCCTCGCGCACTCTTAGAGGCACCTTCCTTCAGGTCCATAACTTGAGCTACACATATCCAAATTGGCCAAAAATTGTTGCATTAGAACCCTAAAACTGTAGACAAGCCACTTCTAGCTTCAAATTAACCTAGAAACATCAGCCTTCATCCCAAATATCAAGAGTTATAGAAACCCTAAAAATTTTAGGGTACAAATTCCCTATATATACCCTCATAACCCCTAAACCACAACTATGAGAATTGCTCTGCGCTCAAGGCGTCTCGGCTTCCTCCGGCTCCCAGTTCTGTTTGATAGCAGCAAGAAGCTCCCTCGCCATGGCTACAGAGTCCTTCATCGGTTGGCGCCTCTCCCCACATTCTTTGAGGTAGATGTTAACATAGTATTCCAAGTCTTTCAAAAGAATTTGACTTGTCGGCAACCCTGAACTCCAATCCTCCAATCCCTTCCACCAGCAAGTCCCAAAAAGAATTGAAGAGAAAGTAGTTCTAGCTTGCAAGAAATACCGCCATGCATAGGGTACTTTGTACCAAAGGCCTTTTAGTCATGTACCCAACATTGCCAAAGTATTGCAAAAACCCGAACCAACCGCTTACGCTACATGACCCTAACCATGAATAGAAAAAAAAAAATTCTTACAACACAGCCTTAGCGCTATATCTAGTCTATAGGGCCGAAACCGTAGTAGGCGAACCATCAATTCAGCCACTTGAGATCACACCCTTGGGACGCAGCAAAGAAAGCTGGCGAGCGACCTCTTCGCTGAGTATGAACAGACCATAGCAGAAGCATCCGAAGAAAGTGAGGACTCCGAGCAGGAAAGTGAGGATGACATGGATGTGGACCCAGAGGAGGAACGCCGTGAAGCGAGAACAAGACATCACCCGCTGGAAATGCGGGACCACCCCGAGGATTGCACAACCAATGGTGGGAATAACAAGTCTAGCACCCGATCATAGTCGAAGGCCAAGAATACTTGTTGCTGAACGACATCAAAAACCTGCCGAATGCGAGGGGCCGAGGGCTACCGCGTCGACGAACTCCTTCACCTTTCACGGCAACGCCGGATTTAGAAGACTTCATCGACCAAGAAACGGAAGACTTTCGGTGCAAATCGAGAGGCGGCTACATACGGGACACACCATGTCGGGATATCCGAAGCCTATAGCACTATCAGGGGCATGATGACGAAAGAACAACTGCCTACAGAGGAAGAATTTATAGCGCTCCAAGAGAGCATGGGAATAAGGGGAAGACAACAAGAGTACTTCAAGGGAGTCTTCTTCTTCACAAGAACAAGTATCAAAATTCCAAGGAGAGCCACAAACTTGACAAGTGTACTAACGCTCTTCGGGATTACAAGGAATTAGTTCAAGTACTTGGGTTATCAAGTATGCATCAAGGCACGAGGGGGGTACCTCAGAGAACGCGGGGAGATGGGGAGCAGCACTCAAAATATTATCTTCCGCTCCTAACGGACGGTAGAATAATAATATTTCACAAGCTTCAGCCCGGAGGAGAGGAAGTCTTGGCAGATGCTAGTAGCACTTTCGGGATTTGGCATGCACACACGGCTATCAGAAAAAGTCGACCATGTCATTTTGGTGAAGCGGAAAACAGCCTTGGGCATTTTCGACTTTGCGGTACCCCACCTTCGACAAGGTAGGTTGGCGAATAAAGAGAGCTCATACCTCCAGATAGAGGCGGGTGGAAGAGCTAGCATTTGCCATCAGGGGGATCATCGAGGGACATACTCCAGGAACTTGGGACGTGCGGTAGATTTTAGCCAAGTGAAGAAATTCCTTGAGGATCACCCATCCCATCAGTAAATTTATGTAATGGAAATCATAACTATTGTATTAAGTTAATATATATCGCTATATATCAATAAAAATATAAGATCTTTTGAATTGCATTCTAAATGTCTTTTGATATCTTTGTTAGTCCTGTGCCTCCCCGTGCGGGACTATTCATGCTCTGACGCTGACTGTGTCAAGCTCAAGGATCTCCCGATTGCCACCGGGTCGGCCGTCAAAGGCTCGGCAGAAGACCAAGCGGCGGACCACGCAGTCAAAGCCTGCGTCCCGAATCAACAGAATGCCGTTTCGGACAAGTGATGACCCCATCACGCCCGTGTCGGCGTCAGCGTGATTCTAGGCATTTAAAGAGGCACCGCCAACATTCTCAGAATCGGGGCCTCCTTCCGAGTCGGCACCGAGATCGGTCGAGTGTCTATATTGGGCCCAAGGCCATTGTACTATATATATGAGTAGAGCTAGCATATGATGGCTAGATGAGTTTTGAGTCTTGTCTCCTTTCGGTTTTTCTCTCTATTAAGAGCTCATGTATGTTCATCATTGATATCAAAGGAAGCTTATCGTTTTCCTCTCATTTGTTCTTTTTTCTTCTTCTTCTTCTCTTCTTGCAAATCCTCCGTGACATAGTCCCCCGGACTCTCTCTGTTAGATCCACGGGTCCTCACGGAGGGCTGTCTTCCAGAGTTCCCAACCTGGACCCCAAACACTGCCGCGCGCCGCGGTCCGATTCCATCCTACTTTCTTTCGCCGCCATGTTCACCCCAAATTTCACGCCCGGAAGAACTCCTTTCTCAGACGCCTCTCGCTTGGAGCGCCATCGTCCGGAAACTGTTTCGCGACATGTATGGATCTCAAGGTGATGACATAGAGGGAGGCCATCTTGGGCCTAGGGCCCGATCGCCACCAACCCCTCGTCTGCCTCGTCCCAGTTCCCAAAGCGTGCAAACATTGCTCACAACCTCATCCCCTCATCACTATCGGGGAGTCTTATCGGGCTCAACCTTCTCAACCAGACACTTTCATACCCCTGAACATGCCTACATCCATCATTCTTCAAGGCCATCGCCTCTTCCTTCACAACCATCATCTCCCCGGGTGGGCAAGGATATCCACCGTCTCCTTTTGCGCCTACCCAGAATATCCTTTCCCTACGTTTCCCCTTTGCCCTTCTGTTTTACAACCTTACGGATCTCAAAACCAATGCTCCAGCCTACCCGGTTTCTCAACCGCTATCACCCCCTTCATCGGGGTCCGGGCACCATGCCACATCCAACTCAACCTCAATATCCTCACTATCTTTGTTCTGTCCAGCCAAAAGCACTTTCACATCTACCTTTCGGACTGAACCCGACTTATCCCACCTTTGGCAACACGAAGGCAAACCCTTAGACCAAAGTGCTCGGGCCCACATGGAAGAATTTGAGGCTCTAGCTGTCCTAAATGGTCATGCGCAACCTCAACCGAAATTCCACATCTTTTCCACCACCTCAAGGTGGCTCTCCTCATCAATGGCTCATGTCCAACAAAGCCATTGGAAACAAATCGGTAGAAATGAGAACTGCTTTCGTCTCATTATGGGACCACGGATGATGATCAACTTCATCTCAAGCAACTCAATGAACTTCAACAAGAGCCCGCGAGTCTCCGCGGGATTTTGCGGATCGACTTCATATTCCGCTAAGTAAGCTCAAGGAGTACCCCCACCGAGCGAGTTTTGGTCTGGTTTCTCCAAGGACTTCCTCCGGCTATTCGACTCATGACGGAATACTGCGCCCCAAGACTTTGGAGCGGGCTATCGACACTGTCAATCACTAGTCAATGTTTCCTCCCGAGGCGTGGCTCTTCAAGAGCTCCCGCTCATTCCACTCGTCATGGTTCCACAAGCGGCTGTTCAGCCTCAACACGCTTAATCCACCGCTAGTCCGAGATCGGTGCCATATTTGCAAATACCAAGGCCATTTGGCAAATGAGTGCAACTCCACCAATGGCCCGCCTCATTGCAAGCGATGCAACATGTGCAATCATGCCACGGAAGAGTGCACTCGCACTCATCCCACACGGATTCGCAACAAAATGGTTTATCAAGTGCAAACCACACCTCAAAGCAACAATCGCACTATCAGCAGCCACCGCCGGGTGCAACCCACTCAACTCTATCAAAGAAGCGGGGCAACAACGGGGATCCAACCCCGTCCTCCTTTTGATCCTTCTAAAGCTCGGTGTTATCCTTTGTCAAGAATGGGGTCATACCACCCGCGGCGTGTCCTCAACTTCCACAAGTTCAGATACGGCTTCGGCACAAATCAGACCACATCGGTCGCCTCACGGCTTACCAACTACGGATTGCTAATGGCAAACAAGGCGAGACCAGTTCTTAAGAAGCCACCAAGAGCCTCAAAGAATCACGCTATCAACCAGCTCCAAGCAAATCAACCTCAGCTGGATCAACAAGCACAAGAGGAAATTTTTCGGGCACTTAATCCTCCGATCCGGCCGTCAAATTGGGTTGGTTTAGTTTCACGCCGGACCAAGGCATCCGCGTCCCTTGACCATTATTCAATGGCACGCTTTTGCCTTTGCGGTTGACACCATTCCTCATCGCGGACGAAAAAAAAGGTTCACTTTGCACTGACTTGGAGAAGCTCATGCCACATGTCATGCCAAAAGTTCGCCAAAGCATTTTGAACCTCATGCAGGCTGCGGAAGGCGCTACATTGGCAAATGTTCATGCCACCACCGAGCTCAACAAAGACAAGATACACCTTCCACATCTCAACCTCCACGCTCTGGGCGTATCCCAAATATTGCTGCGAGGTTGACTTACTCAAAAAAGTTCTTGCTTCACTACCACGCACTCAAAGCACCGGTGGAACCCATGCAGATCCTTTTTTCTCATGTGCCTCTAGAACTCCAAGAGGAGCTAGCCAAGATCAAAATTCCTTTAAGCTTGGCAACCATTTTGAAACTACGTCACGCTCTCAAAGGACCAGATTACCACTCCCAACTGTTTTAGTTGGGGGCTGTGGCTACCTCTACACCCACGGTCCATGCCACGGTGGGTAATCGCAAAGTCAACCATGTTCAAATAGATGGAGGTAGCGCAATCAATCTCATCACGGATAAACTCGCGCAAACAAATGGGCATCACACAACTCTTTCGTGCCCCATATGACATCAAGTTGGCTAATGGCCATATCACGCGACCTCAAAGCGTCACACCTCTTCTTCACATCAACATCGGTGATCTCCGCTTCCCCATGGAATTTGGAGTTTGGAAAGTTTGGCGAAGATCCGGTGACTATGAAATGTTGGCTGTGGAGACCTTTTCTCCGCCGGGCAAAGAGTATCCATTCTTGGGCCGCGGACGGTTAGTCATCAATGATGGTCATCTCAATGCCACCATGGACTTGCAAGCGGGCGGGATCCATGGAATAAAATAACGGCTAAGGTTAGCCAAATGGCTATTTTGTAGCAGTTTTGCAAGAAAAAGCGGCTAAAGTAAATGGAAAAAAATGCCCAAAACGAAGAAAATTTTAGCCCAATTTTTTTTTGCCCAAGTGAGTTTTAGGTTGAATAGCCAAACCTTTACCTCGGATATATCCATCGGGACATCGATTAGCTAAACATAAGATAGAGTGGGCTTGGAAAAATGGATAGATTAGCTTAGAAATTCAACAACAATGTATGTACTAACTTTAATAAATTTCAAATAGGTTTTATATTTTTCTTTTTTTTTCCCACTTTCTTTCTTGTTCCAAGTACAAAGTTGAAGCATTAGAGGAAAAGGAACAATGTAGTCCCTTTTTTTTAGGTTTTTGAACATGTTCATGTATGTTTGTCTTTTGATCTATCTATTTACAATAAATTCAATGTCTTTGCCAAAATGCTTGGATTTTTTTGAATTACTATAGTGTAATGGCTAAAATTTACCTTTCTATTTTGTGAAAGTTTAGCCAAAAGCAAGAAAGCTGTGATGGAAAAAAAACCATTTAGTTTAGCCATGTGTTAGAAACTTCTAGCCCCAATTTGAAGGTAGTTTAGCTAAACCTATTTTGGCTACACGAAAATATAAGAGTAGTAATTTATTCCATGGCGGGGATCATTTCGTTGAACATGCGGAACCCCTCTCTCGGAACCGCATTCGGAAGAAGCTCGGAATATTTATCAAGTTCGGGCTCCACTGAAGTGCGCCTCTGTCATCCTACCCGAATATCTTTGATCCTTGGGGAGAAATGACTCTTGATCAGGACCGGGCCGGTCTTTTGCTTGACCTTTACGGCTCCTTGCAATCGAATCCAACGTGTTGATCACTTTTCGGATCTTTGCACCTCCCGCAACTCCTGTTGATGTACACTTTTGTCATGAAGCAACCTCTGGCTGGATGAAACTGAGCAACCCCTCTTTTTCACCCACGCAAAGTGCCACGCATCGGTTATGCTCCAACCTCCGCACACATTGTCCGGGATCTTTGGTAATACCCCATATTAGGACTCGAAGTGAGATTGTGGGCGTGGGCAACAATCAACCTTTGTCGCATTGCTGCAAATCTTCGGCTCCTTATCGTAGCGGGGCCGTCAAGCTGTTCACAAAATTCAAACACATTTTCGCCTGGAGTTTCTGAGATCTTGGGGAATCAACAAAAGCTTGGGGAACTCACCATTCCTACCAAATCGATGCACGCGACCGGTTTAGCAACGCGATGCCGCTCAACCCTAATTACCGTGATCGCGTCAAGGAGGAAATTGACAAACTCCTTTTGCGGGTTTGATCTATGAGGTTAAACATTGCGAATGGGTGAGCCCCATCGTCATTGCCCTCAAACACAATGGTAAGATCCGTGCGTGGACTATCGGAACTCAATCGGGCCACGGAGCGTGATCATTTTCCACTTCCCTTCACGGACCAGGTTCTGGAAGAGGTGTTTGGATATGAGATGTACTCCTTCATGGATGGTTTTTTACGGCTACAATCGGGATCTCAATCAAAGAATCGATCAACTCAAGACTACTTTCACCACCCCGTAAAGTACACTTTTGCCTACAAGGTGGTTCCTTTTGGATTATCAAACTCTCCATCAACGTTTTCAACGCATCATGCTCTCGGTTTTTCATGATTTCATGAAGGAAAATCCTTCTTGCAAATTTTTCAAGATGACTTCTCGCCCTCACATTCCATGGCTGACCATTTGGATAAATTGGAACTCGTCTTCAGTAAATGTGATGAGTCAGGCATTAGTCTCAATCTGAGAAATGCACCTTTTGCGTCACCTGCGGTGTTCTGTTAGGCCATGTTGTCGCGAAAGCGAGGTATCACCACGATCACCGCCAAAATCGGTTGTGTGCTCAAGGCTCAAGCACCGGCCAATATCAAGGAGACACGCTCTTTCACGGGTAAGGTCAATTATTACTCCACCTTCATACACGGACTAGCAGCCATTGCAGATCCCATTCATAAACTCACGGGTGTAGCGAATCCACGGGCTTGAATTCCCGTGTGATCTTTTGCTTTCCAACATTTGAAGCTTTTGCTTACTCGGGCACCGGTTCTTGTTCCTCCTCAATGGGACAAGCCCTTTCCGCGTTCATGTAGATGTCTCGTTTGCTATTGGAGCTGTTCTTTCTCAAGAATATGATGCACACAGCGACAAACCAAATCGCTTCGCCCGGTAGAAAACTCAATTCTCTTTGGCGAACTATTCTGCCCACGGGCGTGAAGCTTTGGGTCTCATTTTACGTGTCCAACGCTTCCGTCATTACCTTTTGGGTGATCAAATCAAGTTCTTTGTGGACCACCAAGCACTCCTCTATTTGATCAACAAGTCCACGCCCACGGCCGCATTGCTCGTTGGGTCCTTCTTCTCCAAGAATTTGCTCCTTTTGAAATCGATTTCATAAGGCGGCAAATCTCATGTCATCGGATTATCTTTCACGCATCCACACGGATGATCCCTCAAGCTGAGTCTCGGGCGCCTTTCACGATGCTCGGCTCTTTTTAGTCACGGCAACACCACATTGGTTCCATGATTTTCAGCAGTACCTCCTCACGAGGTGCTCTTCCACCGTAAGAGGCGAGGCGGCTCTCTCCGCTTAGCGACAATCTTGCCGTAGCCATCAATTTCTCAGAGAGGTAAAGGTGACTACACCATGGTTGCGGGACATCTCTACAAAAAGGGTAAAGACACCATCCTTCGACAAATTTGTGTTCTTCCTCATGAAGTGCCCCATATCGTTCGACAAGCCCATGAGGGGCTTGGTGGTGGTCATTTCCACGGTGACACCACGCACGCGAAAAATCCTTCTAGCTGGGTATTATTGGCCCACGCTCTTCAAAGATGCTCACGCCATACGCCCGCCAAGACGTGTGGCGCTTGCCGGGCCGGGTGGGGCGCCCCACGCCCGTGGCGCTCTTCCCTTAACGCCGGTCGCCCGCCACTTCCCGCCGGCAAATGGGGAATGGACTTTGTGGGACCTATAGATCCTCCTGCTTGGCGACACACCCGTGTCTCGTTACATCCCAGTTCTCACCGACCACGCTACCAAATGGGCGGAAGCTTGTGCACTTCCGCACAACACCGCAGCAAGCACAGCTAGGGTCCTCTATCAACAAATTATCTTGTGATGATTCGACCGCCTCTACCTGAGCTGGTGAGGTGGTGTCGATTTCATCAATCATACTATCAAGGAGCTGACGGATTATCTCGATACATTATCACAAGAGCACACCTTACTATCCTCAAGGTAATGGTTTGGCGAAAGCACCAACAAAACTCGGTCACCATTCTCAAGAAAATTTGTGACGCTTCCCATGCAGTGGGCGGACAAAACTTCCCTCTTGTTCTTTGGGCCTACAATACTTGTTTCAAGATTGCTACCGGTCACACTCCTTTTAAATTGGTTTATGGTAAAGGGAAGCTCTCATGCCGTTTGAATACATCCTTCCAACACTCCGTTTTTCAAGCGGCTCTTGCTCATAATCCACCTTTGCACTCAAAGAAAGGGTCTATCAATTAGAACAGTTGGATGAACTTCGAAGGGATGCTTATATTAGGTGTTCTTCATGGACAACAGTTGCAAAAATCTTTACATGACAAGCGTCGAAGACAAAAACATTTAAAGAAGGCGATTTGGTTCTTCTTTATGATTCAATGTACAAAAATTTTTCGGGTAAACTCAAGTTTCGTTGGCTTGGCCCTTATCAAATTGTTCAAGTGGTTAGACCCAGCGTTTTCCAAGCGGCTGGAGTTAGATGGCACTCCATTACCTACCTTGGTTAATGGTTTTCGTCTCAAAACATTTCATCACCTAAAGCGAAAATCAACAAGCAGTCTGATTCAAGAAGCAAACACCACGAAGTGACTAGAAAGGCGGCATATTATATTATAGTGGAGATTTTTTTACAAAATGTGGCGCGCCCAGCTAACTATTTCGCTATGGGCGCGCCCTATATACAAAAAAAGGCTCGAGCCCTATCTACTAAGTCCTAAGAAGAAAAACACTCTACTCGGGGTTTTGGGAGGTGATCTTGTGAGGAGGTAGTAGAGATTTCTTTCGAGGATCAAATGAAGGTGCAGAACCACCTCCATCCCGTTGGTCTTGGTCGGGGATGTCAGACCATCCCGCACACCGGCCCGTCCATTCTCACGCCATACGATTGTGGCGGCGCGAAGGTCCGACAATTCATCTTGCGGGTAATCCACTCCTCGACGGTTCGTAGGCATAGTGCAGTCCTCGTTCAAACCAGCGGCTGACCATCTTTGGCGCCATCGGATGCCTTCGTTACTCCGGTTCGTCTTATAGCCAAGCGAGGAACTCCTTGTCGGCGTGGACCAATCACACAAATCGCCAACGTGTTTGCAATGCAAGACTGTTTCTAAAATGAGAATCTTTTCTCCCGCTGCATATCTAGCCATGGTACCTTGACGACACATTCCTTTTAATGATATCCCACTTCGAGTTGCCAGCATTGAATGCCATTTCTTCTTTTCCGCCCATCGGACATTAATGTGTGTCCTTTGCCCTGTCACATCGATCCTTCTTTCACGTCTCATCCTCACCGTTCATTGCTTCTCCCTTACGTTTTTTGGGGACTTAGCCAAATTTTGCCTCTCAATACACTCCTTGGCATCTTTCGACACTGGCACCATCAAGCGGCTCAGTTTACGCCCTCTTCATACCTCTTAAGCCTCCGGTTATGCGCCCTAAAACCTTTTTCGTTCTTCTCGCGCCTTTGTCCTCCGTGCTTGACTTTCGTCCCTCCGCCTTTGAATCACTCTTCGTTTACGCAAATCGTTACCATGGCTGCCCCAAGATTTTCTACACTTCAAGCCTCTTGCTCCCAAGGATCGGCTCTTTTTGCGTCGTATCCTTCTTGACACCCACTTTCCGCGGAAGCCCTTGTTGGCCCAAATAAAGAAGTTAAGCTGAGCGACAAAAAGCTTTCTGAATTCTCTCAAATGGAACTTCCGGCTCCAAATCGACCAGGTGAAGCAGTTCATCGCCAATATCGTTAACGGCCCGCATGGCTACACTAATCGCGTGGTCGATGGCACCACCATTTATTTGACTCAACATTTGATTTCCGGGAGGTATTTCATATTCCCTTGCACACCCCTTGTTTATCATGGTGCGCCATACGGGATCTAGATGTCCGCGAGTTTTGGTGCATCGCTTATCATGCCAATGTCCATCGCCCGACCAATATCGACAAGCCTCCACGAAACCTTTGTTAAATTTACGGGTAAAAAGTTCCTTGGGTATTCTATCAAGAACACCCATATCAATAAACCTTTCTATAACCCTGGTCATCATCGCTACACACTCCAACCACCACATAGATTGGCCCCAAATGATGTTCTATCGTCTTCTCCAAGAAGTGGACCCGCCGAGGGTGCCACTTCCATTTCTGGTTTACGTGGGAGGCCACTTTCAAGCCCTCATCAGTCATTACTTCCCTCCCACACCACAAAATTCTCATAATTCCCACTCGGTCCCTTCCCTTTTGACTAGCAGAATTTGGCACTTCACGCCCTTCTTCCCCTGGTCATGTCCAAAGTCTGCACACCCATGTCACTGTCTCCTCCTCCGCTACACCATCCAGTTCACACCATCTTTCCCAAACATCACAAACTAGGCAACAGCCGGCTCCACCACCACAACACCCTCGTCAGTTGTTGTATCGATATCGGCGAGGGATGCTCAAGGCTGCTGCTCTCCCAAGTTACAAGAATCCCAAAGGCGCTCTTATGAGCGGGGTTCAAAAGGCACTAGAGGCCTCACGATGCGGTACACGGGACCTTCAAAGTGCCCAGCGCCCAAGTTGCAACTTTGGAGGCCAAACTTCAAGACAAGCATGAAGCTCTCTTACAGGCTCATACAGATCTCAAAAGTGCACAAGATCAAGTCAGCCAACTTGCAGATCAACAGGCTCAGCTCCAATCAGAAATTCAGAATTTATTGGAGCACAACAAGACCAAAGCAGCTCTCCTGAGTACCAAGGGCGCAGATATTGCTAAGCTCAGCGCCTTGTACTCGAACTTTGTGAAACTTTCAGCACTCAAGTTCAAAACCTTACGAGCGAGGCGGCTCAAATTGCCTCCTTGACGGCTCGGCTTTCTACCACCAGACATCTCGGCTCACCTCTCTTCAAGATCAGCTTACGAGGAGGGTGCGGCTTGCAAGATCTTGGATGGCCGGAGATTGCGTGCTTCGTCTCAATACTCGGGGACATCCTCCTCCCGGTCAACACTTCTCCTCGGGGTCCGTGACCAATCACGCTGCTTTGCTAGAAAAGGACAACCGGATCCGTGATCTTGAACAACGGCTGCAGCAAGCTATTGATCAAATGATGAGGCTCAAGCAAAACTTGCGCCCATACCGCCATTCTTCACGAATGCCTTTTGACTTCCGGTTCCTTCACACGCTATCACGATTATGTGGTTGCACGCCGCCACCTTTTCCTTTTCAAGTGGCATGCGGCAAATGGACTGTGGATATTCCCCGAAAGCTTTTTCGCATTTTTCTTGATTTGGCGGAACTCTCCATTGAAGACAAAGGGTTGTCTTTGTGCCCTTGTGGTCTTTGATCTCATACGTGCGTGCCGATCCAGTTTTATCACCTTGAGTTGTTCAGCCCATGGCTTACATATTTCATGATTTCTATGGGTGATACACAGGAACACCGAGGAAATGGGCCACGCCCGACTCTTTTCGGGGTGACCCCACTTTGCAATGGTTGCTTCGGGATAACAATCCATATCTTGCGGATCTGCGCCGGACCCAAACTCTTCATCGAGTACATGCGAAGCTTGCCAATCATTTATCTCTCAACCGGCAAGCGGGCCGCAAGCAGAATAAGGAAGTATCTAGGACATCAGGGATCTTCCCTATGCACAAATTTATATGCAGCACCTCATGCGGTTATAATCAATTACGAGCTCTGTTGGATAGCAAGGCGGTCCCCGCGGGATGGGATAGCCCTCCCTGTCAACTCTCAACTCTGCTTCTCTTTGGGATCGTTGGTGTCAAGCTCTTGATCCGGATCTTGTCGATCAATTCAGGAGGCGCCTTTCGGCCAACCCATACGGGCATGGTTCCTTCTCCCTATGCTTCCACAGGCGTACCTCCACGCCCGGGTTCTGACTTCGATTGGCGCCTCCCTTTTTGGACCAAGGTCATGGATGGTCATGCGGATGGACTCCACCTCAGATCTCGGCGGATCTACGGGTGGGATCCACGTTTTGTTCGCCGCTCACATTGGGAAGAAGGTGCCACTCGGATACCACCCGAATTGGATCTATATTGCTAATGGCGTGGTTGGTTGGCAACGCCGCGGATGCGCTTCATGGTCTTGACACCTTCTTACGAGAATGCCACCACCTCACGATCCTTGATCCATCTTCAAGCGGGTTTTTGCTTTGCTCTCAAATGCATTTTGCTAAGCTCCTTAAATCGGCGGCGTCCATTTTTCTTTGCAATCCGAATGCGATTGTCGGTGCCTTTGGCCTCCGGACTGCCTCCTCATGGAATGTCATTACATTTCTTGAGGGCGCCCATGCTGCCCTTGAAGACATGGTACGATCTCGCTTTCTATTTTTTAATTGAAGGCTTAAGTATGTATTAAAAGTATATGATAGCGTTACATGGTTCCAAAAAGCTATAATGCTTTTTGAAAAAAAAGACCTTTTAGGAAAGGGTAGGTCGGAAACCACGATAAGTTAAAAACTGACCAAAGGCGAACAGAATTATAAGTTTACGGTAGTTCCAAACAATTTCAAGCGGTTAGAAAATTTGAAAAATCGGAAAGGGTTGATCAATGCTGGCGCCCGAAAGTATCTCCTTTTCTTGGGCTCCCTTTTGGAATGGTCTTTCCTTCCCATGCTCTTGTTGGCAACAATGAACAGGCGATAAGGGCAATTGCACATATGGGCCTTCCCCGGATTGAATCATCTTTTTATCCTTGGCGATTACAGAATGTATCTTCTTTCATCCAAGTAAGCGGTCAGCGAGCACAGTTGCATTGTGATTATCCCCATGCTCGTTTGGTATTTCCACCCCAAATTGTGTTAGCCATTGCGCATTCGCATGAAGATTCATCCTTCTCCACTTCAATCTTTTGAACATGATCAGAGTGTTTCACGCACACAAAAGCAAAATTGACATTAGATAAAGGAATTAGGACTTAGTTCCGATTCCGAATTTCAAAACCCAATCATCTTGGGCTTTAATAATTGCATTGGGCGGATGATTTCTTCCTTAAAGATCGGGGTATTTCTTCCTTTCCACATTCTCCAAAGAAGAATGTATCTCCTCCATTCCACTTTGGGTTCTCGGGGAGAATAATTTCTTCAATTTGCATATTAGCCAATCCGGAATGTTCAACTCGATTATCGCCCGGCTCCAAAATCCATTACGCCCATAGACAATTTTTAAATAAGTGTTCTTCATCTTCACGATCCCTGCATACACCTAACACATATATTAGAATCGGACATGTTTAGCCTCCATCTTTTTTTACGTTTGTGGCTAAAGCTTTGTGCCATAGCTGCCACATAAAGGCCTTGATCTTTGGATGAATTGGACTCTTCCACATGAATCTCAGGTTCCTAGAAACTCTGTCTGGATCAATGTTCCATTTTCTGTGAATAGAATTCTCTTGGCCTCTATTGAGATACCTATAGGCCAAGTTTACTTTGTATCCACAGAATTCATTGATGTGCCAAAGAATATCTGTGTCATGCCAAACCCCTGCTGCCAACCTTTGGGTGATACTGTTAAAAAGCTGTATGGAGTCATCTCCTAAATTTGCAATGCTGGAATCCTGATAAACAAAATTATCAGTAATGTCCCTTATATAAATAATTCCCTTCTTGGTCCATTGCTTGGCTAGAGTTGGGAAATTAGCGACCAGGGCGGTGTACTAGGGTCATCGAATGAGAGGGACTCGAGAAAATTGGTTGATCTTGAGAAAGACCTTCCTTCCATGTATACATACCCTTTACCTTTTGCCATGCCACGATCCACTTTTTTGATAATCAAAGGTCTTGTAGTTGGGATGGTAAAGTCAAAGTAAATCTTGTGAGGCAGCTGCATTTTGAGATTCCTCCAGTAGAAAGGGTGGCATTCTCGATATAATGGGAGATAAGAATGCTCCATGGTGCTTGATTTGGTTATTACACGCTCTGTAAAAGTACTTGGCAGCTAAAGCATTAGCTTTGTTTCTCAATATTAATAACTCCCGGACCTCCCAACTTTTGTGCTTGCAACATTCTTCCATTGAGATAGGAATCCAACACCTCCTGCTTGACCCTCCTGCAATAAACCTACCAATGATACCTTGCATTTTGGTGAGAACCTTCTTAGGGGCCACCATAATGGAGGATTGATAAACACGAGAGGAGGAGATGGCCCGAATTTGCCAAAATGGCTCTCCCATTTTTAGAAAGGAATTTAGAATTAAGAGAGTCTACTTTTCTGTAAAATTTATCAATCAAGTCATCCCAAAGTTCACAAGCATTAGTTCTAATAGCATAGGGGATGCCTAAAATTTTAGTCTTAGTAGTGGGAGAGAGGTACATACAACCCAAGTTTGTAGCTGCTTGCTCACCCTCATCTTGATGCCTTGAGATGAGCTTGGTCTTGGCGGGGTTGATTCTCGCATCCCAGAGCACTTACCAAAATCTTCTAGAATACGAGTGTCTTTGAATGGAGTGTGCTTCCAAATGGAGAAAGAGAAAAGTGTCATCTGCAAAGTGAACATTTAATATTTCTCCTTCTTCCTGAGAGGGTAGACTAAGCCCTTTGATTAGATGTAAATCTTTGGCTCTCTTGAAATGGCTATTCAGACCTTCCATTACAATCAGGAAGAGGAAGGGTGCAAGAGGGCAACCTTGCTTAACCCCCCTTTTAATGTCAAAGAAAGGGCTACATTCCCCATTAATGAGAACAGAAGATCTGGAATTGCTAAGAATGGCATGAAAGACAGAGATAACATTATCAGAGAAACCAAGCTTTTTGCAACACCAGCAAAGGAAAGCCCAACTTACAGTGTCAAAGGCCTTTGTAATATCCAATTTGAGGAGGCCAATTGACTGATTGGAGTCTTTGGCCCAAGAGATTCCTAAGGAAGCAGCAGCAACATTATCAAGAATATACCTGCCCCTCAAGTAGGCACTTTGAGTGTTGCTGATAACTTCTTCAAGGATGGGCTTGAGCCTAGCAGCAATGGTACCTGTAATTAACTTATAGACTACATTGGTTAAGGATATAGGTGCGTAGTCGAGAAAAAAGTATTTGGGAGATCAATCTTTGGGATGAGGGCAATCAGACTAGTGTTGATCCTGCAGTCCAATCTTTTAGTCATCAGA
The DNA here is from genome assembly GCA_021234155.1 of Isoetes taiwanensis. Classification (NCBI taxonomy): domain Eukaryota; kingdom Viridiplantae; phylum Streptophyta; class Lycopodiopsida; order Isoetales; family Isoetaceae; genus Isoetes; species Isoetes taiwanensis. Next base: position 975,680 of record JAJEKV010000171.1, on the reverse strand, counting down.
AATTCATTAGCAAGGGATACTATATCCATACCTAGAATATCCCACGATTTTTTGAAGAATTCAGCTGGGAGACCATCAGGGCCTGGAGTTTTACCATTTTCCATTCCACTGAAGTACCTTTAACATTTCCTCATAACTAAATGGCACGGAAAAGTCGTCATTCATCTGATCAGTAACTTTTTCTTGAATATACACAAAATTCTCAATATCTTCTCTTCTAATATTTTCCTCAGTCCCCATAATCCTGGAGAAGTGAGTTCTGGCTGCATCCTTGAGTTGCAAATCATTGTCAATACTATTGCCTTCCCAAAGGATACTGTAGATGTGATTTCTCTTAATCCTTCCCTTAGCTTTGATGAAGAAATATTTCGAATTGCTTCTCTCGTCTTCTTTGAGCTCCTTTACCTTGGCTTTAATTTTCCAGCCTCTTGCAATTCTGATTTCTTCTCTTTCTATCTGAATTTTGATTTCATCTTTGTGCTGATCCAGGGCTAGGTCCAACCGGGTTCTCAAATCCTGTAAATGAGCAGTATTACTTCTATGGACTTCCTTTCCCCAAACCTTGAGCCAATTCTTAATTCTTTTGGAAACCCTCACCCACCAATCCATCCAGCCTGTGTTGCCATTAGGCTTTCTCTCTTGAGAAATCACCTATTGCAGATTAGGCATGAAATCATCAAGCTCAAGGAGATTAGTATTGAGTTTAAAAAGAATTTCTTTTTTCTCGACGGCGGTGTTACCCACGGATACTGCGCTTTCCTAATTGATGCGAGATCACGCCCTTGGCCAAAACACTCCTCCTGCTCTTCAAACACGCCCGGGATCTCATTGGCGATTACCATAATGGTGCCCGTCCTCACTCCCCGTGAGGATCACTTTCGAACGGATGGCTTCCGCCCTCGAAACCCTTCCTCCTTTTCTTCACTCGAGTGTGTCGTTTGGTGGGGGAGTGTTAGTCTGTGCCTCACGGTACATGACTATTCATGCATCTGACATGGACCAGGTCAAGCTCAAGGATCCTCGGTCGACCCACGGGTCAGCCGTCAAAGGCTCGTGAAGACCAAGCGGCGGACCACCTTGATCAAAGCCTGCGTCCCGTCAACAAGAGCGCCCGCTCGGACAAGTGATGACCCGCCACCCCCGTGTCGTCGTCGGCGTGATTCTAGGCATTTAAAAGAGCACCGCCAACATTCCTGCAAATCAGGCCTCCTTCCGGGAGTCGGCACCGAGAGATCGGTCGGAGTGTCTATATTGGGCCCCAAGGCCATTGTACTATATATATGAGTAGAGCTAGCATATGATGGCTAGATGAGTTTTGAGTCTTGTCTCCTTTCGGTTTTTTCTCTCTATTTAGAGCTCATGTATGTTCATCATTGATATCAAGGAAGCTTATCGTTTTCCTCTCATTTGTTCTGTTTTCTTCTTCTTCTTCTCTTCTTGCAAATCCCGTGACATAGTCCCGGACTCTCTGTTAGATCCACGGGTCCTCCGCCAGGGAACGTCTTCGAGGAGTTCACGAACCCGAGACCCCAAACAATCTTTGTCTTAACAATCATATCATTCAAACACTTAATGCAACCAACAAAAGAACTCATGATAAATGGTGCTAATGTAATATGTCAGTTAGAACAGCCGGGGAATGTCGACCTTGAATTCCAAGCCCAAGGTGTCCGAGACACCACTCGGACAATTCCAGCCTCGGAATCTATTAGAAGAGTATTACGCGACCGGCCAGGAGGAAAAATTTCGCAGATGAGGTCAGATCTGCAAGAAATAAACGCCATGTTGGCGGGCAGGGGAAGAAACGAAGCGAGGACCAGAATGTGCAACCCTCGAGGCCCGTTCAAAGACAAAGGAAAAAAGAAAAAGAGGAGCCGGGCAGATCTTCTAGCTCCGGCTTTTCAGACGGCTCGGACTCAAACTCGAAGTCCGAGGATGAAACAGGAGGAACCGCGAGAAGAAGAAGAAGAATAGCAGCAAGCGGCCAGGCCAATCCGACTATCGAGGAAGAAGGTCGACTTCGGCCTTGAGTAGCGTGTGCAAAGCCATAAAGCTGGGAGCAGTTTTCGGTGAAACAGATCAGGGATGGAAGCCGAAGCATGGCTAGACGAGATGAGCGAGTACGGAAATGCTTACGGCATGAAAGATAAAGACAAGGCAGAGTAGCCACCGCTAACTGAAAGGGGCAGCCCGTATTTGGTGGAGGGGCTATGCTAAAGCCCATGGAATGAGCAGAGACAAGTGCAGGTTCACAAAGTTCGCAAGGGCCTTCAAAAAGCACTATGTCCCAAGAGAACACAAGTGCCATCAGATGCAAGCATTCCACAGATTACAACAGGGGAACAAATCCGTACAGAAATATACGGAAGAGTTCATGAGGTTGAGGATATATGTGCCAAAACTCAGCGAGAGAAGAGCAGTGGAAGGCTATGTGGAGGGCCTCAATGAGGACCTACGGAAGATAGTCAGAGCCCTGAACCCGCGCTCAGTATCAGAGGCCGAAGCAAAGGCCGTGAGCCTACAAGGGACGGGACCCCAGAAAAGTGAACCCAAGCAGTGGTATGACAAGGGAAAAGCATATGGAGGCCAGAGCCCGAGAGCAACCAGTCCGTCACCTGCCAAGACACCATACCCTGGAAACCAATGGAAACAGTCAGAGAAAAAGCAGGTCAGCTTCAAGGATAAAGGACAAGGGGGAGGCTCAAATTATTCAAAGACAGTCAAGCAGTTCCTCAACTCCATTCCGAAAGAAAAGTGGCAGGAATGTATAGAAAAACAGTTGTGCTTCCGGTGTTTCCAGCCGGGGCATAGAACACACAACTGCCCGTTCGTGATGAATGCAGCACTTGCGGAGATGGGAGGTTGGGAGACCCCGACAGAAGAAGAGGAGGACGAAGGACACGACTTTATCCATGGTGAGTGTCACATCTTTGCCGCCATAGATACCGAAAGCGCAGAGAGCCAATACCAAGTAATATCCACGATTGGTAAGATAGCCGCAAAATCCTTTATAGTCCTCATAGACTGTGGCAGTTCCCACAATTTCACATCACCAAGGATGGCCGAAATGCCAAAGTTGAAAACAGTGAAGTCTAAGCCCAGGCCAGTAGTGTTAGCTAGCGGAGCCATAAGGCACATGGCTGGCAAGAGGGTGAATCTCAATATAGACTTACCTGGTATCAGCATTGAAATGGGCGCAGAGATCATGAACATAGGAAAGTATGACCTCATCATAGGTATGGAATACCTCCACCCGACAAAAGCACAAATAGATTGTGGAGAGCGGAAGGTGAAGCTCACGGCGCCTTACGGGAAAATCATAGAAATATCAGGTAAGCAAGTGACACCTATAATGCAATGCATGTCAAGTAAGAAATTACTTAGATGCATCAAAAGGGAGCAAGTTGCATATATCTTCAAATTAGAACTTGCCGAAGAAGAGGCACCAGAAGATAAAGAAGACAAGCCAGTAAGCAAACTACCCAAGCAGGTAGCCAAGCTAATAGAGGAGTTCCATGACTTGTTCCCCGATGAAATCAAGGAGCTTCCGCCATATAGAGGAGTGGAGTGTGAAATTGCACTCGAACCAGGCACTAAGCCCACGAGTAAGGCACTATACAGAATGACGGCTCACGAACTATCAGAGTTGAAGAAGCAATTGCAAGAGCTATTAGACCTAGGGTTCATAAGGCCTAGTGTCTCTCCGTTCGGAGCCCCCATCTTATTCGTCAAAAAGAAAGATGGAAACTTGAGGATGTGTATTGACTATCGTCAATTAAACAAACACACAATAAAAAACAAGTATGCGCCTTACCCAGAGCAGATGACCTGATGGATCAGTTACAAGGTGCCAGAGTCTTCTCCAAAATAGAGTTAAGGTCTGGATATCATCAAATCAGAATCAAGGAGGAAGATATTCACAAAACGGCGTTCCGAACAAGATATGGCCACTATGAATTCACGATGATGCCATTTGGCCTATCTAATGCCCCAGCAACGTTCATGAGACTCATGAACGACATCTTTCGGGAATTCCTTGACACATTTGTTATCGTGTTCTTCAATGACATTTTGGTGTATAGCAAGTCCCTAGAGGAGCACACGCAGCATTTGAGAAGGGTACTTGAGAAGCTGAGAAGGCACCAGCTTTATGCGAAGTTGTCGAAATGTCATTTCGCCACCGAAAGAGTGGAATACTTGGGGCATGTCATATCGTGAGCGGCATCTCCACCGACCCATAAAGATCAAGCGGTGATTGAATGGCGATTACCAAACTCCAAGTGGGAGATAATAAGCATGGACTTCATTACGGGGCTCCCTAGAACCATAAGGGGCAAAAGCGCCTTAATGGTCGTAGTCGACAAATTGTCGAAAATGGCCCACTTTGTGCCTTGTAGGAGCACCGACGCGACTTTGGACGGTATTTGTGCTATTCACAAAGGAGATTTTTTAGACTCCGCGGGATGCGAGGAGAAATAATCTACGATAGGGATTGAAGTTCATGAGTGCATTCTGGGGATCTCTTCAACACCATCGAAGCGAAATTGTCAATGAGTTCGACTTATCACCCTCAAGCGGATGGCGGAGCCGGGCGCCAATCGGATACTTGGGATATGTTGCGGAATATATGCGGAACAAGCAATCAAAGTGGGATGACTTCATCTACTTGGTTGAGTTTGCATACAATAGCACCAAGCAAGAGTCATCCCAAATGTGGATTTATGATCAATTCTGACTATCGATTGCTTGACACCGGACACTTGGCACAACCACTGTGTCCAAGGTAGAAGTATCGCCGGATATTAGCCTAGATGCAACAATTGGTTGAGGAGGTGAGAGGATACCTCTTAGCAGCAAGCCCGGCAAAAGGCGTAGCTGATCGGCCGCCGAAACGAGTAAGGGAGTTCAAGTAGGGGGCGATGTTTGGTTGAAGATAAAAAGTCAAACAAGCAAAGCTCGCATCGGCAATTGCAAGAAGCTTGCTCCAAGGTGGGCTGGTCCATTCAAAATTGTCAAAGAGTCGACAACCAAGCCTACAAATTGGACTTACCGAGACACCTCAAGATCCATAGAGTCTTTCACATAAGTCTCCTAAAGAAACACACACTCTAATCGAGGAGGAAGTATTGGACCACAGAGTTCTTGGAATTAGCGGACGATCAGCTTGAGATTGTCCACGAGGTTCTTCGACCCGATCCTATAAGAAGGCGAGAAGATCTCAATTTCTCGAGTACCTTGTGAAATGGACGTACTTACGGTGGAGGGCGCTTCGTGGGTACTACAATCAGATCTTGAGAAGCGGTACCCACAATTCATGGAGCAATGCAAAGGGTGGGTTAAGTCGCAGAAGTGGTCGACTTGAACCGATGGGTGAGTGAGGTAATGTAGGAGTCTACTTCGATGCCACGGAAGTAGTCAACTTGAGAGAAAAGAGGTCATTCAGGAATGCATTTGATAGGAAAAGCACCTCTAGCCCCATATATGCTTTGATAGGAGGAATCGTCCTTCAAGCCCATATATGGGAAGGACCCTATCCTCCACGATGGGCAACTAAAGGTGTAGGCATGGCTGGCATATAGGCATGATAGGGTCTTTGTCCCCACGACCCACGATGGAAGAATCATCCTCTTCTTACGCCGGGAGATTAGCCATGCATTCATGTAGATAGGTGGGGTGGTCACCATATAACCAAAATTCTATTAATAATTAAATGATACTAATGTAGTCTTTGAACACAGGGCCAATAGAGCGACGAAGCAGAGGAGGGAGGTTGCACTACAAGATCTTGTAGCATATGTAGTGAGTAAATGCTACAATGGGGACGAGAACCTTAGGAACACTTTTGTTATGTTTAATCTTGATATTTTAATCTTGATATTTTAAGTAATGTTCAATTAAGGCATAAATTAAAAGCCTTACCACAAAACGATTATAAACATTTTACTTATAACTTTTTATTACCTTATAATAATTGTCTAAATTAAAAATATCGAAAGAATTCGATAAGCTGTATGCAGGTTCCTTTCTTCAAGGTGGATATGATATTAGTATGTTGGATGCATCGAATTCATTGCAGGTTAGCATCAATCCAAGGTGGGGAGACTCGTGATGCTGCGGACAGCATCAATCCAAGGTGGGGAGAATGTGACGTTCGAGAATAATATACGGTATGAAATCATTATATTATCACGGGACCGTCACTAATATGTCACTTTCGGGCGACATGTACACATCGACCATAAAGGGGTAGTACCCTAGGATACAACCCTGTGAACCATTATATTGCACATGTTAAGACCACATGTGAATATAATACCCTTTTGCCATGTGGCAATAGGCCATTGACCAAGAGGGCCCAGCCCTAAATTCGTGGGGATAAAGGGGCATAAAGCCTAAAGGGAAACCCTTTAGGTTCCGAGCCCCCACAAAGTCGGATTGGGTAGCATTGGGCCGCTGCACGAGCGATGAGGAAGGCGGAATTCCTTAGTTGCGATTCGATCCAAGCCGGCGATCACCGGGGATTGGCGGCATGGGCCTTGAGGAGTGGGAGCCAGCCAAGAAGCCGGTTAGTGGTTGATCCGATAGTTAGATCCGGGTTTTCAGCCCTCATTCCATAGGATTAGTATTCATTCTTAGCTATAGGCGACCCCTACAACCTAAGAATGATATACACTAACAAAGGAACCTAACCATGTATGATTAGGTAGATTAGAATAGATGTATTCTACTATTCGGTTACATTTGTGATGATGTTTTGACATTCTATGCGCCACTCTTGTGTATTGGGAAGGGGGGTAGAGACCCAGAGCCCAAGTAGTTGTATGATCATAGTTTTAGCCCATTAATTCCCAATTAATGCGGCCCGTGTACAGGAGCCCGCCTGGTTGTGGGTGGAGGGATCCGACCGGCTGATAAGGAAGAACATGTCCCTACGGCCCGACCCCTACGGTGTGTAAAGCCTACCTGGGGGTCTCTGCGGGCTAGGCTTAATGGCTTGTCACCGCGTGTGGGCAAGGCATGAGCTCGACACTCGTGGGGTGATGCGTCACCTTCCAGTGAGTTGAAGTCGAATAAGAGCAGTGGCTCTCTAGCCGCCTATGAAGGGCATGGGTGCTTCTGGAGGGGAGGTGACTTCCCTCCTGCCTCATCGGGGCTGGGGAGATGCAACCCAGTAGTAGTAGCCCCTCTGGCTATTCACCCGTGAGCTCACGGTTAGGTCCCAAAGTTTTTCAACCTATTACGCAAAGTGTGCCTACTTGGGGGAGGCGGATGGAGTGGACTACCCAGCGGCCATGTTTCTATGCGGCCCAATCCATTTGCCATGAATTACATGCATTGTTATCCGGAGACCCAAGCCATCAGTCTTTCCCCAAGAGTCTGAGCCTGGGTAGGATTTTCCCATGTTATGTTGATGTATTGATGTGTTGTTGCAGCTACTGTGATATGGTGGACCACCCTCCGAGGTGGGTATGTTATTGTTGTTATCATGTGCTCATGTTTGTTACGCTTCCGCAGCTAGGGCGATCAGGGGAGGCGGGATGAATGACCGTCCATTCTTCCCGTCGGGTTCTTGGCCACCATCAAAGGGCCGATGTTAGGTGGGCGGCCTCATGGCGTGGCGGATGCTGGTTTGAGGATGATCTCCGGTTTGTATCGATGGGGCATCATATATGATATGGGGAGCCGTCCTGAGGATAACCCATTCCTCGGGGAGATGATGGTTGTGAAAGGAGGGAGGTATGGCCAAAGGAGATATGAATGTAGGCACTCTACGGGTGTGGAAATAAGTTGGAGGGGCTGAACGGTGTATGATGTGGTGATTGAGGTTGTGAACAATGTTTACTTATTTGGAGGAGAGCCGGGGAGAGTGAACACGAGGAGTAGGTGGTCTTGATTGAGCTTCGTGGCGAATATGGCCTCCCTTAATATCATAACTAGTGTCATACATATCTTGAGCAACCAGCGGCGTTGATGGCGCTCAAAGCGAGGCAGCCGTCGGCTAAGCTCCTCACGGGGGTGGCTTCGAGGCGGACATGGTAAAAGAAAGAAGGAAAAGAAAAATGAGACCCGGCGGCGGTGTTTGGGAGTGCGGGTTGGGAACTCTGCAAGACAGCCCTCTTTTAGGACCCGTGGATCAAGCGGGGAGAATCCGTAGGCGTATGTCACGTGGGATTTGCAAAGAAACAAAGGAAAAGGAGAAGAGAGAACAAAGAAAACAATAAGAACACAATGATGAGAACAAAACTCTTTGATATCAAAGATGATACATGAGCTCTGTCGAGAAAGCGAAGTGAGATAAGACCAAAAAGTCATCTAGCTTTGTGAATGCTAGCTCTACTCATATATATAGTACAATGGCCTCGGCCCAATATAGACACTTTGTCGGATCTCTGGTGCAGACTCCTAGAAGGAGGCCTGATTTCGAGGAATGTTGGCGGTGCCTCTTGAGATGCCTGAAATCACGGTTGTGGCCCGGCCCGATCTCTTGGCGGCCCATCACTTATGCATTTCTCTGCCTCTTCTTTGCGCAGGCGTGCTTTGCAGTCTGTTGCTTGGTCTTCTGCGGGGCTTTTGATGTTAGAGGTAATTTGAGATCTAATTTTGTCCCATTAAGGGATCCATTGTTTTTAAAGCGGTCCAATAAAGAAGAGCTCATGATTTTATTAGTATTATGTGGCGGGGCGTGCGGGTTCTAACAACTTTTCGGTGTCATTTTTCTACTATAAGATCAAAACTTCAGGTCGAGAACACTATTTGTGGCAAGTCCTCCTCAAGATCTTTCTAATGACAACCCATTGTTATATCTTTTTGGGATGTAAATATATAAGGAGCAAAAACCATATTTTTAAGGTTAATTCATGGCGATGGATTGAAATACATCATAACCATATATCATTTGAGGGATCTTTTCATTCCGCTCCATCAAGCCCATTTTCATGAGTAGATCAAAAAGTTATGGGAAAAAAGCGGCGACAATAAGTTATTAATCTTTGATTAAAGTGTTGGGACTCATTCTATTGGAGGATTCTTATGGGGACAAAGGAGATCTCACCTCTAAGCTGGAGGGGCTGGATCCTTGTTCTTGCATCTCCCATGAATTCGTGCCGGGGCGTAGGGATCACTCCCTGCATAGAGAGATCTACATCTTTGACTCAAGGTGACTACGGGGATGGGACCAAGCTTGGGCCCTTATCATTCTTGGGACGAGAATTCATGAACCCAATGGAAGTGACACATCATGGCTTGGGGTAGTCCACTCCGAGCCCCCATGCCTTACCTATAGGTTGAAAAGTGGCAAGCCATTAGACCTAGTCCACGGAGGGGCTATTCTTGGGAAGCATCTTACACGACGGAGGGATCATTCTCATGAGTCAACTCTCTCAAAGGTGAACTAGAGGACCGCTTGCCCACTTTGAAGCAATGGAAGTGACACATCAAGGGAGTTGGTACATGCGGTGGCAAAAGCTATTAAGAAGGCCTTACACCCGAGGAGGAAAAACAAAGGTTCAACAACCTCAAACCATATTTTGAGAATTTATTCCACAAATGGCCCTAAAATGGTATGAACGAAAATAGCAAGTTAGGGTTTCCTTTACCTATATAGACAAAGGGTTAGGGCTAGGGTTTCCCATTATCCCTTTAAGCATGTGGGATAATTGGGTGTGGCCCACTTGCCTTTAATGACTAAGTGGCATAAAGTGTCCACATGGGTAAATGTGTACACTTGGATAAATGTGCATATGAGTAAATGTGCACATAAATAAATGTACACACCTTGCAAGTTGCCCCCTAGGGTGCTACTTGCTTGGCTACACGTTGGCGTACACGTCAGTCGGAATGGCGTGTACGCATGACGAGGCAGTACAGTATACGTCTTAGGACCGTATACTGTGCTGGAACGTCACAGAGAGGCTCTTAGAGGGGCCTTAAGGGCCTTTCTCGACTCGCGAGTCGAGAAAGGCCCAATAAAAATGAAAAAAAAAGGTTTTTTTTTTCCATTTTTTCCTCTGACCTACGTTTCTCGACTCGGGAGTCGAAGAAGGCCCTAAGACCTGCATTTTCCAATCTGAGCTGCTTTTCACGTTAGAACTGGTTGTTTTTTTTTATTTGTATTGTCTGTAGGGTCACTTTTCTAACTTGATTTTATCTCTTCCAGTCCAGATCGCGAGCAGAAAGGACGTGATCGGGAGTCATGAAAGACCCATTCATTGAAGAAAGAGGACGAGAAGAGGTTGGTGACATGCATTGGGCAGGCCAGCGCGTTTAGATTTCTATTATCTTCGAAGTTGCTTTCACACCTCGGACCTTTTTTCCAGTAGGTGGTATGTGTGCGAAGATGATGTAATAGTTGTGATAGCCCGATCTTCATGGTCTCTTCAAGGACTACAAGGATTTACTCGGTATGTATGAAGAACATGAGAGAGACCAGGAATTTGAGTTGGATGATGCTCCCTTGGAGTGACATCGACTCGTGAACGGGGGGTTGTTAGTAGGAAAATGTCATTGTCATATAGACCTGATGGTCTGACGACAAAATAATAAAACATTCATTCATTCATTCATTCAACCACTATAAAATATAATGTAGTGAAATAATTTATGCATAAAAATTTAAAGGCTGATTAACACTTTTGCTTACAAATGAGATAGCATTTTCATTGATTTTAGATGTGCTCTTTACCTTTTTTTCGACTTCGTTAATTGAGAAAAGTAGACCATGTAATTTTCCTTAACATTTTTTTTCACACAGGAAAAAAGGCATCTTCTAAAGCGATAAAGTGGTTTCAAAAGTTTCGCATGTCCTTTTTGTGTAAAATGACAAGGTTCCAAAAAAAATGGGAATGGCATGTGACCCACTTTAATTAAATGCGACTTTTACATCTTCTACCCGCCTTTCTTTGGAGTGCAAAAGTGTTGGCTCAGTGTCAATCTGATGCAGAACATCATGGTTCCAGTCCTTAGCCTCCCCTAGAGTGACTGCACCTTCCATGGGCAAGAAACCCTTTGGCAACCAAACGTCCACCTTTAAATGTCAGGAACCCTTTGGTTACGGATCTTCAATCCTAGAAACTAGTCCCACACAGCGAAAGATAGATCATTATAAATTGGGTAGCCACCTCGTTTCCAAGCACAAAACACATGAAAATCATATCAAAGCTTGCTGAAAATGTCTTTAAAAAAAACGGGGAGAGCGAGATTGGCCCTCATTAATCAGGCCAAATTGCGATTTGGGGTGTCCAAATTGGGCGCTCACCCAAATTGAGCGAAAAAAAAATCCCTTTCTTTTTGGCCCTCAAATTTGGTGGGCCTTAATTTTGGACCAACAAATTAGGCCAGATCAATTTGAGGGTTAAAAACAATTTTCCTTAAATTGGCACCCGTCCAATTTGGGCCTATAAAATTGAGCGCCCACAATATTTGGGCTCTCCAAATTGGTCGTCCGCCCTATTTCAGTGTAGAAGATTGGGCCCTATATGTGCACGATTCCTTGCACAAGATTTGGTCTTCGGCATGTTGTCCTACACATCCTTAATTCAAACCCTACCACACAACTAGCTATGTGATTTTGGGTAAAAAAGCTTCATTACCTCATCTTGAAGCCTAAGGTGTGTCTCATCACCTCATCATGAGTGTGGCAATGCATGATGCAACTCTCGACTAAGAGCACTAAGTAAAAAGAAGATCACGCACCATTAAACATTTAAATTACAATAAATTCACCCACAAGGTCCTCCATTTGCTTCTCTGGCTCTCCATGCTCCTAGATCAGCTCTCACCTCAATGGATATCTCTCACATCCCTGTGCCTGTGCCCCCTGCTCTTCCAGTTGCCCTCCACCACCTCGGGTCACGGATCACCAAATCTTGAGACTGGCTGAAATCTAGAAATCACAAGAGCAAATTGAAGAGGCTCGTGGACAATATATGGACATTGATCGGTGTGGCTTCCACCCACCACCAAAACATCCACTGGCTCTTCGTCAACCACAAAAATCAGCTAAGGGATCTAATTCCTCTGCATCCCAGCCCTCGGATCCTGCTTCAGGTAGCACTGCCCCTCCCATTGCATCCCACTGTGGTGCTTTGATCCACTTCGGTGGGCTGATTTGGTTGATGAGGTTACTCTTGCCATGCGGATGTCGGAAACATCCTCAAATTCCCTTGAGACACACGGAATGTTAGGGGGTAGCCTCCTCCCCCCTCAAAGCCCGAGTCATTTACTTATCTAGATTGGATGCCGGTTTGTATGTCTTCAAGAGCACAAGTGTAAGTAAGGGAGACATATCAAAGCTTGCGGAACATGATTGGTCAAATGTTTAATGTCCTTATCGCTTGTGGTGATTACGCGGTTTGGGGTTGGTGATAGCATGGCTTCCTTCCTTGCCCGGTCATCTTTACTTTCGGTGAGCGTTTTGGTCGTTGGGCCCCTAATTGTATGGCGAGGAACAAGGGGTTAAATATGGTCTAATTAATGTTTATGCGAAGCAGGCCCCATCGAGAGCTTCTTTGTGGGCCTCTTTGCGAGGGAAGATGCTCGGCTTGGGCTGCCACATTTCATGGTTTCTTGTTGGGGATCTTAATATGGTGGAAATGGAGTCCAGTCGGTTTGGGCGACCTCTCTGATGGTGTCTGGTTTTGAATGCCAGCCCGGTGGCTCCATCTACTCCATATTTGCAACCTCTCGGAGATTGATGGTGAATGTGCCTTTACTTGGTGCAATGGTCAAGTTAGTGGGGGTCGGCGCAAGCTCTCGATTGGATAGAGCTTACTAAAATGCGAGATCAGATTCGCGGCACTTCGAGGTCTTTTTGTTACGTCTCGGAGACAACTCAGCAGACCACCATCAATTCATTTCGGGGCGAGCCCCTGCGGCAATGGCGGCTTGGGCGGGGGCGATGTTTTTGGCAGGCGTGAAGTTCTTAAAGGATGTTGACTTTCAAGAAGGTTGCAAGAATGCTTGGACAAAGCGCCTTGACCCGATGTCGAGGCATGGACCGGCATAGTGGATGCAATTGCGGCAATCGGAGGTTTTGCCAAGCGGTGGGGTCGAGTGCACGTGGCGGCCAGTCGTGCTTTTTGGACAACTTGTATCGGGACGCTCCATACTCGGCGGGGGGCGTCTTCAGTGCTTTCGAGATCATTGATATTTTAGCCTGAGATCAAGCATTGGAGGAGCAAATTTAGCGGAGGCAAAAAGGCGAAGGTCTGGCGTGGGTTTAAATTGATGGAGACCGGTTATGCGGGCTTCTTTTTCGATGCGACTAAAAGGCGTCGCATGATGTCAACCATGTCCTCATTGCTTTTGCCGAGCGGTTCGGTGCTAATAGAGCCAAGCGAACTCAAGCAACATCGCATAACCACTTCCGGACTTTTTCTTTGAGACATCTTCCCTTTCAATGAAATGTGAGATCTTTGTCTGCAAGATTTCCCCTATCATCTCGATGGCATTTCGAGTCAATAGAGGCTATGGCCAATTTGAGATTTGGGTTCGGCAATCTTTGAACTGAAAAGAGGCAAATGCCCAGGTTATCAATTGAGTTCTTCCAGGAGTATTGGAAATGGCTGGAGCCAGATGTGTATGATGCTTTACGTGACTTTCGGTTGAGTTCTTTGCTTTGAATAGAATTCTAAACACACCGGGTGCCATCTCACTCATCCCCAAGGTCAAGGATCCTCAGACTATTTCAGGCTGGTGGCCCATCACCTTACTGTCATCCATATATAAGATTTTTGCCAAGGCTTTTGCAGAGCGGATAAATGACATCTTAGCGAGAGTCCATCTCAATAACCCAATCGGGTTTTCTTCCAAAATGGCGCATTCTGAACAATGTTGTTGTTCTTCGCTACGAGAGAATTTATTGGGCGCGTAAAGCAAAACCTTCTAGTTATATACCTTAAGCTTGATTTTGCAAAGGCTTATGACGGTGTCATTTGGAAATTCATGCATCGATGTATGCTAAGCTGGGATTTGGGGAACAATTCACATCGGATATTATGAAGCTACATTATCTACGCTTTCGGTATTTGTTATGTTCCATTGTGAGCGTCCGGATGCCTTCTCACTTTCGGTCATGGTATTCGCCAAGGATGTCATTTAGCACCATTGCTTTTCACAATTGTCGCTTGGAGGCTTTGTCAGCGATTATTCACCCGTTGCAACCATAGAGGGACTTCTCCATGGTCTTGCAATGGAGGATGGCACACAAGAGGTTTTGCAATCAATATCACCGACGACCGTTCCTCTTCCTATTAAGCTAATGCCGAGAATCTTGTTCTTTGCCAAAATGCTCTTAGATACTTTTTCAGCGGCCGGTGTCCTTGTGGGGTGGAAGAAGTGTACGGCTTTGTGACATTGGATACTCCGGCCCGCGTGTGTTCATGATTATCACAACAAGAAAAAGGCCATTTAGCGGCCTTAATAGCGGCGTCTCTAGCGACGTCGGCCGACGTCGGCTCGCCGTCAGCCTTGAACCGCGTCGCATCGGCGTCGTCGCTATGCGGCGTTGGCGGCGTCAGCCTTGGCGTCGTCAGACGCGCGTGACCACGGGACGTCGCCTTGAGGGCGTCGCATGGCACGTGACGCGTGAAATATACGATGGAATATACCGTGGAACATCACCAAAATCTACAGCGTGCCGTGAAAGCCGCGTGTATACGTCGCATCGCGACGTGACATGGAACGGAACGCGTGGAAAATTGAAAATCGGCGTGTAGAAAAGCCCGTAGCAAAAAAAAAGCCCGTGGATGGATCGTCATGCGACGTGAAGGGAAAAAATAAATAAAAAAATAAAAATATATTTATATAAAAAAGCCCGTGGCAAAAAAAAAAAAGCCCCGTGGATCGTCATCTTTATCTTGAAAAAAAGAAAAAAAAAAAAAAAAAAATAAAAAATATATTTATATAAAAATATTTTTAAATAATCACAAAAGTGTTTTTATATTCATATTTTTAAATAGTCACAAAATTATTTTTATATTTATATTTTTAAATAATCACAAAAAGTGAATTGTATTTATATTTTTTAAATAATCACAAAAGACTCATTAAGAGGAGTATCCACCCTTTTAGCCTAGAGCTACTCTCTCTCGGATTAAGTGGAGTAGTCATCAGAAGTGCGTAGTTAGGGGGCCGCGATGCGGTTGCGATTGGATGGCTCTCCATCGGCGTTTGCGAGATCCCCTGGCGCCGAGAGCCTTATGTCATCTTTGTAGACCTTCATTCATATCATACTTTGCTTCCTATAAAACCAAAAGAATATGGCGTTAATGTAGTTCATAGAATTATAATAATTTTCTAGCGCACCCGCATTCCTTGAATTGGGAGAGTTCCCTCGTCATTATAACTATTGATCTGAGGATAAAGCGGCTCCCGTTGGTGGCTACTTGTACCTCTTTGCTTGTTAGGGGCAAACCCGTATATAGATGTTCCTATGACAATATAGCAGTATTAGCTAGTGACATTTAAAGTTCTTATTAAAATTAATGTGAACTAATATAGCTCTTACGAATCTATGGAAAAACCCTTTTAAATGGCAGGAGCCAAAATGAGGCGCCTTTTCGATCACTTTTTAGATTTGCTTTGTCGGTCAGAGCTCTATGTTTGCTACGGATCCTTTTTGCGTTCGAATGCAATCGATTGCAAGGCACACAACATTATCACAAGTTAAAGTGAGCGAATGACAAAAAAAAAAAAATACCTTGATATCTTCCTTGTGGAGATTAAGTGGTTTAGGGACTTTTGACCAATCGCCTCCTTCTTTTCGCATAAGTCGCTTGGTTCCTTGACCACATGGTGCCTTTGACATAAATCGATAGATCAGCGCCATATCAAAATAATAAAAACAAGACTATGACTAGGTCATGTACCTCCTTTTAATTATAAGCTTCGCCCATCATCGAAGTGAGCTTCTTCGGTTCGCGCCTTTGCTTTTTCTATCTCACGGGAAACTTCTGTTTCATTTTATTTTGGCGGCTCTCTATTTCGCGTTGGTCATAAAAGCGCCCGAGCCACTCCCCTATACGGCGGGGAGGCCATAAGCGAAGATATTATTTGTGACCGGCGTCCCTCGATTGTAGTATAAAAGACACTTCCCTCATCATCCTTCTTAGGAAGAAGCGTCCACTGAAGCATAAATGGTGGGTATATAAAAGCGTGTTTATGTCTCCGTCAATATACATATCCGTCGATTAAGAACCTTTTGAGCACTTTGCAATGTATTCTAAGTGAAGAGAATGAACAAAACAACAAATTTAGATGACAAAGTACTAATATTTAAGGTTGATATCTTAAATAATATGTTCACATAACTTACATCAAAAATTATTATTAATATGATAGTCGGGTATATTGGGGCCAAATCACCCTTGAGACTTACGTGTCTAAAACAAAGCGAAATGGGCGCTCTTCTTGGTGACGCGTGGGCGTCGTCGGGATCCTTGCCTCTCAAGTCGAGGCGGCGACCATGTTCTTGGATCAGAACCTGTGATGATCGTCGCGATCTTGAAGGTTGTGAGTCTGTTGCTCCACTACTTCTTGACACAGGAAGTAATGAGAGAATGAGCATCTTTAACATCTTTGCAACCAAAGAAATGTTTGATGCGTAGTGGATATATATTTACTGTTGAAATCTTCCTCAAGTTCCTTGCATTAGAAAAATCGTTTCCGTCTCTTGCCTAGAGCGGGGAGTCCATACTATGTCTAGCATTCTCAATATTCTCGCGAGAGCGTGGAGGCCGATAATCAACACTATGTCGTTGGGGAATAGGGCGGGGAGGCTGCCTAGCGGCGTTGGTGTCAAAGAGGCAAAATATCTTTGCAATTTGGTCTCTCTCGGCGGGAGACATGTTTGCGAGGAAGGGGGGGGCGGAGGAGGGCTACTTGAAGCACAAATATCATGCAAAAACAATTCATTTATTTATTATTTTTTATAAAAAGCTATCTTAATACCCAAACCTCTTTGGTGTAGTGATAGGTGGAGGTTGGCGTCTTGGAGGACCATCGCCACGATTGCCCCTACCTCGTGGAGTCCTCCTCCTATTTTTCTCTAAACTTCGTCCCTTTCCTCTACACAACAAATTAAAACTCCATGCATAAACTCACATACCTAATTAGAGGGTAAAGCGTATAATAAAAACTATATAAATACTTACCTGCCGTCTTGCTCATTCTCAAAATGCGATTGCGATTACCTCTATTCATCGTAGAAAAAAGCACACCTAGATCAAAAGAAATTGTGAGAGAAACATTTGATAACCATGAATGATATTGGTTGCAATAATAGAATGATACTTACAAACCATAGAGATGAAAAATAGTATTTTTATGGTTGAAATGTGCCACTAATGAGCCCGGCGGGACTTACTGCCGGTCTTGGCCCGTCTTGGCCAAGGCGGAGGGGAGGCAGCGTAATGCCATGAATATTGCATCGAGAAAAGAGGGCCACAATGAGGAAAACCGCTAAGAATTGAGCCTCGCCATGACTATATATATTAATTTGAACATAGCGAGAATTAGCGAGAGAAAAGCTTTGAACAAGTGTCTTTGAATAAATACCTAAATTTATATTCTTATCTTCTTATTTATATTAGAAAAGTATCACCATTATATATATGTATGGGGTGTGCCATATCGAACTCTAGGTTGCCATATTATCGGGCCATGTATCATGTCATACAGAACCCTAAATTATCCCGTGGCATTTTTAGTGCCACATCATGAAACTCCCTCGTTGCGTGTGGCACATCATCAAACCCTAGGTTGTGTCGCGTCGCGACTTCCTATTGCCACATCATAGTAAGTGCCATGTCATCAAACCCTAGCTTGCGTGTGCCACATCATCAAACCCTAGATTGTGCCACATGGCATTTACAATCTAGGGTTTGATGATAAACACAAAACCTAGGGTTTGGCGTCTATAGCGACACTTTATCTACAAGTTATGATTAATAATTTATTTACCATTAATAATAATTTTTTGATTAATAAATTACTTTTTCATTAGTAATTTTGACTAAAAAACATTTATTGGTTGCAACAAGCCTCAAATAGGAAGACAAAATTATATTAATCACTTCTTGCAAGCATTTACTTGGTAGCTTAGCCATCTCAAGTGGATCACCACACTTCATATGTCGTCTCTCTCTCACAACTATATCGGAAGAAAGCCTGCTTTGTTTTGAACACATCGGCGGCCTTGAGCAATAGATGGGCGATCCATGTGCACCACTCTCTATCCATCATCATTTGGACCTTCATATGTTGGATGATGTCCAATGTGCTAAGTATCGGTCGGTTGGGTTTATCTCAACACACAACCCCATAAAAGCGCATTGCACGGACAAAATCAAGGAGCATCTAAGTAAATGTAGCCCGGGGAATATATGTCGGATATCTCATGCCCCCATGATGCTTGGTCATCGATGATGATGTAAAACTCTCTTCTCCCACCAAGGATATCGCCCGTTCCATCTTGTAGTGTATAGCGGCTCTTCAATTTGGGCATTGGCTCCTTGCAAAAAGCGGAGGGCCGTGTCCCAATCACCAATAGCCACCCACACATTTGTAAGGGGAGTCATCAAAATGGAGTTTGACCCTTTTGCAATTGAGCTTTGTGTGTGTCCAACTTTGGGCGTGGATGGCATAGACTCATACGCAAGGCGAGAGCTATTTCGGGGCGTGCTTATACGAGTCTCATTTTGGCTTTCCACTCGCACTTATCTTCATATCAGCCCTTCTTGGAGCACTATGCATTGCATTTGACCATCTCCTATAAGAAGAGAATTGGCTCGGGAAGATGGTCAAATAATTGTGCAAAGGTTCCTCCATTCATGAATGGCGGGACTACCATTGGTCCACGTGGCTCATCTCCACAAAAGACCTCGGGGGCAAGTCAAGGGGTGTGGCCAATCTTTGGACTTGGGCTCTTGAAGCGGATATACTTGTCGACCAACAACCATGATGCGGCTCTATCTTGGCCTCTCCACACAATGCGATTATAATAATCATCTTGATTAAAGTCACGGGGTTCCCAAGATACGGATTTGGTATATTTGGCGGTCTTGTTTACTACCAATGCACTTTACAACTCCAACGGCATCCACGGGAATCTTTGTCAATAAATACGACACATTTATCATGAGCATGTAATGATAATCTAGCCCCTGCACCAATAGAGCTCCCACCATGGATAAGACTATCTAACTCCTTCACTGCTCATCATTGAGGGCGCTCTTGGCCATCTTGTGATCTTTTGCGTCGAACCTTTGCGCCGCCCGCGAATTAGCCCATCGTCCCGTATGCCTCGGCATAGGGGCTCATAAGTGGCACTTTTTATACTAAAGTAGCATCCTCAATTACGGCTCGGGGATTGCAAACCCAAGACTTTAAGTTCTTTCTCATCATATCTTCCAACTTCGGACTCATGCTCACGGCCACCTCCCACATAATTCAGGCCAGGCATTCTTTCTCAAGCGATGCTACAAAGCGGTTAATTCGATCATCGGTTTGCATATGTCGTTAAATTGACTTTGTGGCATATTTGATTGATGAGGATCGCCTAATTTCACTAAGCATCTCTGTCCTTCTTTGAGGCCATTTTTATGCCTACAAACAAAACAAAATAATGAATACAAAAGCCAAGCATGCACAAAGTAAATGCAACATAATCACGACAATATCAAACATGTATGCGGACCATATAATCATTACTTATAACCGCCCTATGGCGACTAATACCTTATCAGGCCCCCCAGCCCCAAAAGCAAGAAAAAAAGAAGAAGAAACAAGAAAAACTAAATAGGTTAGATTAGGGTATTCGGACCCACGGTCAATTTACATTAGTATTACTAGTTAATTAGTTAGCGAGATAGTCCCAAATTTTAGTTAACTTTTTAACCAAAAACACTACCTAAACTTATCTTAGCACCTTGTTGGATTAGTTAGCAAAATTAACTAAAAATTAACTAAATTAGAAATTAGCACTATAGAGGTCACTTTAAGTTTAGTTAATTGTACATATAATTTTTTATGCCTTTGGCTAACTTAACTAGACATGTTGAAATAATTTAGTTAATTAGTTAAGTTATTTTTTACCAGCGCTTTTAGTGCGAATTAGTACTACATTAAGTTAGCCTAACCTATTTTTTTTAACTAGCGGGTGTGAAGGGAATCATCGATTCTTTGTTAACTTAACCTAGCCCTAGCTACCTCTAGCTAAAAGCGACAATAAGCGTGAACTAAGGGCCAGAACACTGGTCCTCCCCACTCACTCGCGATGGGCCGACCATGTCCTTGCAGTAGCCACATCTACCTAAGAATGAGAAGAAAAGTGGACTTGGACTGGGACACCTAGTCCTCTCCGCCAAGATGGGCCGGCCAAGTGACCTTGAACAAGCCACTACAATTTTATTTTAAACCTAAAAATAACAAGTGGGGCGGAAGTGGACTTGAACAGGTGCGTGGTCCTCTCCACTCTAGGAGTGGGCCGGCCAGGTGCCCTTGAACAAGCCACTCATTAACCTAGGAAACATTTATGATTGTAGTGAAAGTGGACTTGAACCCGGGTACATGGTCCTCCCCACAGGGGATAGGTTCAATGCCCGTTGTATGCGTTTTACATTATGGGGTGTTGTATGTCTGACACATATTTTGGGTATAAAGCGTAAAAAATCTGACAAAAAATTCCGGCGTCGGAAGATTTTGGCGTCTGTGAAACCTTCTAGTCAGCGTCTGTGAAAGTTTTTCGCGTCTGCGAAATAGTAAAACAGCGTCTGTGAAAAAAAAAAAAAAAATTTGCGGGGTTGGCGTCTGTGAAACCTTCACCCTAGCGTCTGTGAAAAATTTTTCGTCCTGAAAAAGGTTTTGTCTGTAGCCATTTAATTTCAAAAAAAAAAAATTTTTTTTTTTTTTCTGGTGAAATTCAAGCGAAATCATATAAACAGCGTCTGCGAAACTTTTTTCGGCTAAGCTGAAAAAGGTTTCGGCGTCTGTAGACAAAAAAAAAAAAAAAAAAAAAAAAATTTTTCTTGGTTGGCGTCTGGAAAAAGTTCAGCGTGCTTTCCACGCGAAACCGGCGTCTGAAATTTTTTTCGGCCTGTGAGGTTTTATCACGTTAAATCGTTATTTTATTAAAAATCACGTATTTTTTTTTGACTTTATCGTCGGGGAATTTTGATTTTTATGCGTATAGAACCTATCTGCTCCCACTCTAGGTGGGGCTGACCCGTGCCCATGAACAAAGCCACTCCATCAATTTTTAACCTACTTAAAACTATAAAAAATAAAATGCAAGTCGATCAACTACTTACCAAAATAAGGGCCTGGCGTGTACACAAGATCTGTCGGGTCCAAATCGTAATAGAAAATTTACCTTGAAGTAACAAAGCATTAGAGGAATAAGAACAAAAAGAAAAAGATCGAAGAAGAAAAGAAAGGAAAAAAAGGGGGATAGAAAACAAGAGATAGAAATAAAAAACAAGAAAAAATAAGAGAATAGAAGGGAAGAAATAAGGATAGAATAGAAGAAATAAAGAGAAGAAACAAGAAAGAATGAAAGAAAAATAAGAGGAAATAAGAGAAGGGAAGGGAATAGAATGGAAGGAAGAAATAAAGGGAAGGGAGCGAAAAGGATCGAATGGAAAGTGAGGAAGAAATGTGAAGAATAAGAAACAAATGAAGAATGAAGAAATGAAATTAAAAAGAATGAAGAATAAGAAATGAAAAAAAAATGAAGAATAAAGGAAGGGAAGAGAAAGAAAGAAATGAGGAAGGGAGGGAAAGAATTAGGAATGAGAAAGCATGAAAGAATGGAAATGAGAAACAAATGAGAAAGCATGAGAAAGAAATGAGAAAAGAAATGAGGAAAGAAATGAAAGCATGAGAAAGAAATGAGAAAGCAAAAATTAGAAAGAATGAGGAAGAATGAGAAAAGAGTGAGGAATAAAGAATGAGAAAGCATGAGGAAGAAAGAAATGAGAAAAGAATGAGGAAGAAAGAATGAGAAAAGAAATGAGGAAAGAAGAAATATGGGAAGAAAGAATGAGGGAAAGAATGAAGCATGGAAGAAGGAGGAAGAAATGAAGCATGAGGAAAAAAAAGAAGGAGGAAGAATGAGCGAGGCATGGAAGAATGGGGAAAAAAAATCAAGAACAAAGAAGAAAGAGGAAGGAAAGGAAACCAAAAAAAAGAGGAAGGTTGGGCATGCACCATTCAATCAAAAAACCTATTCAATCTAAAAACATGATATACTAACCTTAGAATAGTTGCTTTGCGGGTAGATTTATGAGGGGTACTAAGCGCGGATGGAGCCCAAGAACCTCGAAGAAGTAGGGCAAAAAAGGGCCCAAGGAAAAAGCGGCGGCCTGTTCGGAGTTCAAAATATTACAGGGTCGCATGCGGCGTCGTCGCCAAGTCTGCGGCGTCCTTGCGGCGTATTTTGTTATAAGCGGCGTTATTGTTTTGCATCTTTTTTTAATGTGAAGCTCATTAAAAGTTTGTCCCTAGGCTTATTTGAGCGAGTCACGAGGCTGGATCCTTGAGCGGAGGATTCAAGCGGTCGAATATATGGGAACTGGCCCGAGGAGGGTGTTCATTGCTCTCTGATCCCCGGGGCGGTGCGAGGCAACCTCCCCTCGAGAAGCGTTTTGGGGTCCGTCTCACAGGGGCCGGGACTCAGGCGAGGTGGCCATTCAAAGTCGCCTTGTTTGACTTGGGGAAGGGTGCGAGTCATGCTTGCCCAACAACATGGCTGCGGGGACCGTTCTAACCCTAGCAGCTTGGGTACGGACCTTATCAGAAAATTTTGGAAATTTTCTGTATCTTTAGTGATGACCATAGAAGCCGGTGACCAAAAACCATAATTTAATTCCATGCCATGCATTAACTACGAATTTATAAACCATAAATGCAATAAAATGCATAACTAAAAAAAGTGTGCATCGAAAAAAGGCGAGTCTTTGACCGAGGGGGCAACAAAGGCGGTGCGGACACATTAAAAATTTTCACTTGGAAACTATGAAGCAATCTTTCATCAAAGGTACAATTGTTTTTAGAAACAAAACCGGTTCATTACAAGTTAGTTATGCCATCCATGTCAAATAGCTTTAGGGGCGAGAAAAACCAAAACAAAAACCCTTCTAGAATCGGCAAGTCCGCGGGGTTTCGTCCAATGCAATCTTAGACCAAGTATATAGCGTCCGGTGAGCCAAGGTCAACCCCAAGTACAGCGATCCCCACAAACTCCATTCCTTTGACCTTAGCTAACCCTTTGACCTAGACCTTCTCGAAAATTTGAAAATTGGGGGGCTGTGTGATGGAGATGGATTAGGAATCCGGTGGCAAAAAATCAAATTTATTTTAGGTACAATGCATTAATTGCGAATTTATGAATGTCTTGCCTTTGCAAAAGCCCCCGACTTCTACTTGCCACATCGGGAGGAGGGCGGGCCCAAACTCGCTCCGTGGGTTCCCCTTGCTCTGTATTCTCGGCTGCGGCTTCTCGGCCGGGTCCCAAGTGCAGCAGACCAAGTCTAAACCCCCAAAGCGCCAAACCCTTCTAGAACACGGCAACCCACGGGGTTTCGTTTTGGAGGCCCTCTCGCTGTCGGATTAGAGGCGGGACCTTGCGTGCGTGACTTGGCGTGGAGTGGGGGTGTTGATGCTAGAACCACGGACCTAAAATCCCCGGGGCTGCTTGCCCGAATTTCCTCTCCCCAAGGCCACAGGGGCCGGACGAGGCGACCTCCCTCTCGGAATGCGATTTGACTCTGCGAATGGACTCGAGCGTCGGCGTTGCCCTAGGGACCAAGTTACGTGGCGGAAGACCAAAACTTCGGCCCCCAAAACAAAAACCCTTCTAGAATGCGGCTTCCCGGGGGTTTACGTTTGGAGGCCCTCTCCTTGTCGATTTGGTGGGGACCTTGTCGTGTATCTTGACATGGGTGGGGGTGTTCTTTTGCGGGCTGGGACCCTAAACTCCCTAGGGAATTTTGCTTGCCCGAATTGAGTTCATTACAAGTTAATTATGCCATCCATGTCAAATAGCTTTAGGGGGCGGTCCGGGTTGAACAAGGGCATTCTCTCTATCCATATGCGGAATCTTTGAAACACAACCATCATCACAAGCAACCAAAATGGGATAGGGGACTAGTCTTTTTGCTTTTACGTAATCATTTATCTTCATTCTAGTAGTTATGATGCTTTTACGTAATCATTTATCTTCATTCTAATAGTTATGATGCTTATATTCTCAATGCAATCTTAGACCAAGTATAGCGTCCAGTGAGCCAAGGTCAACCCCAAAGGTGCGATCCCACAAACTCCATTCCTTTGACCTTAGCTAACCCTTTGACCTAGACCTTCTCAGAAAATTTGAAAAATTGGGAACATGTGTCTTTGGAGATGGGTTAGGAATCGGTGGCAAAAAAATCAGAATTTATTTTCGTACAATGCATTAATTGCGAATTTATGAATGTCTTGCCCTGCAAAGCAAAAGCCCCGACTTCTACTTGCCACATCGGGAGGAGGACAGGCCCAAACTCGCTCCGTCGGTTCCCCTTGCTCCGTATTCTCGGCTGCGGCTTCTCGGCCGGGTCCCAAGTGCAGCGGACCAAGTCTCGGCCCCCAAAGCGCAAACCCTTCTAGAACACGGCAACCCACGGGGTTTCGTTTTGGAGGCCCTCTCCTGTCGGTCGGGGGGGGCGGGACCCTTGCGCCGTGACTTGGCGTGGAGTGGGGGTGTTGGCCTTGAGCCACGGACCCTAAAATCCCCGGGCTGCTTGCCCCGAATTTCCCCTCCCCAAGGCCACAGGGGCCGGACGAGGCGACCTCCCTCTCGGGAATCGCGATTTGACTCTGCCAATGGACTCGAGCGTCGGCGTTGCCACGGGGGGACCAAGTTACGTGGCGAAGACCAAAACCTCGGCCCCAAAAGCTCACTTCCAAAACCCTTCTAGTAATCAATTGGCAGGATGTGGATGCGGGGTTTCGTTTGGTGGAGCCCTCTGTTTCTTTCTTTGGCAAAACCTTGCCTTGTATCTTGACATGGAGTAGGGGGTAATTGACACGCCATTGGGACGATAAACTCCGGGGAATTTGCTTGCGAATTGATTCATTACAAGTTAATTATGCCACCCTGTTTGTCAAATAGCTTTCGGGGCGGCCCGTTGAACAAGGGCATTCTCTCTATCCATATGGAATCTTTTGGAAACACAACCATCATCACAAGCAGCGGTGGGATAACCCCCCAACCCGCACTGGTCTTTTGCTTTTACGTAATCATTTATCTTCATTCTAGTAGTTATGATGCTTTGGGGTAATCTTTTGGATCTTCATTCTTAATAGGACTCTCTTATATTCTCAATGGGATCTTAGACCAAGTATAGCCTCGTTTGACTTGGGCCAAGGTCAACCCCGGTTGCGATCCCACAAACTCCATTCCTTTGACCTTAGCTAACCCTTTGACCCTAGACCTTCTCAGAAAATTTGAAAATTGGAACGTGTCTTTGGAAATGGATTAGGATTCGGTGGCAAAAAATCAGAATTTATTTTAGGTACAATGCATTAATTGCGAATTTATGAATGTCTTGCCCTTTGCAAAAGCCCCGACTTCTACTTGCCACATCCGGAGGGAGGACAGGCCCAAACTCCGCTCCGTCAGTTCCCCTTGCTCCGTATTCTCATTTCAAATTTGCGGCTTCTCGGCCGGGTCCCAAGTGCAGCTTGAGACCAAGTCTCCGGCCCCAAAGCGCAAACCCTTCTAGAACACGGCAGCCCACGGGGTTTCGTTTTGGAGGCCCTCTCCTTGTCGGTCGAGGCGGGACCTTGCGCGTGACTTGGCGTGGAGTGGGGGTGTTGGCCTTGAGCCACGGACCCTAAAATCCCGGAAGCTGCTTGCCCCGATTTCCTCTCCCCAAGGCCACGGGGGGGCGGGCGACCTCCCCTCTCGGGAATCGCGATTTGGCTCTCGCCAATGGACTCGGAGCGTCGGCGTTGCCACAGGGACCAAGTTCCGTGGCGAGGAAGACCACCCGACCTCCAAGAAGCGCCAAAGTAGCTCACTTCCATCACACTTTCGTAGTCAATTGGCCTAGGATGTGGATGCGGGGATCTTGTCGTGGAGGCGTGAGTGTTTTCTTTCTTTTGCAAAACCGACCTTGTAACTTGCTCCCTAGGGTAATTTCGCCATTAGGACGATTTGGCGGGGTCGATTTTGCCATTCAGGAGCCTCCCCGGTGCGAGCGACAAGACAACTGCGGTTTCTACAAATCCAGGCCTCGGGGGCGCCAGCGGTTTGACAAGTTCTCGGGACCCGATCTGGAATCTTTTGGGCCTTCGAAAGGGGCCCTGAGCGGAGGATCAGCGGTCGGATAGGGGGCCGGGCTCGGGAGGGTGGTCATTATGCGTCGCGACCCAGGAGGCATTTGCCCGGGGAAGGGCTGCCTCGGGAACTTTTGGATCCAGCCTCTTGGGGTCAGGACTCTCCCCTCTTGTGAGGATCCACCAAGGTCTGGCCTCGTTTGACTTGGGGAAGGGTGCGGCTCGGTTTGCCACAGCGGGCTGCCCCGACCGTTCTAATGCTAACCCTTTGACCTAGACCTTCTCGAAAATTTGAAAATTGGGCTGTGTCTTTGGAAATGGATTAGGATTCCGGTGGCAAAAATCAGAATTTATTTTTCGTACAATGCATTAATTGCGAATTTATGAATGTCTTGCCAGCTGCAAAAGCCCCCAGACTTCTACTTGCCACATCGGGGGAGGAGGACAGGCCCAAACTCCGCTCGTCGGTTCCCCTTGCTCCGTATTCTCGGCTGCGGCTTCTCGGCCGGGTCCCAAGTGCAACAGACCAAGTCTCGGCCCCAAAGCGCAAACCCTTCTAGAACACGGCAGCCCACGGGGTTTCGTTTTGGAGGCCCTCTCCTTGTCGGTCGAGGTGGGACCTTGGTGTGACTTGGCGATGGAGTGGGGGTGTTGGCCTTGAAACGGACCCTAAAATCCCCGAGCTGCTTGCCCCGAATTTCCTCTCCCCAAGGCCACAGGGGCCGGACGAGGCGACCTCCCCTCTCGGAATCAGCGATTTGACTCGCCAATGGACTCGGAGCGTCGGCGTTGCCACGGGGACCAAGTTCCGTGGCGAAGACCACCCGACCTCAAGAAGCGCCAAAGTAGCTCACTTCCATCACACTTTCGTAGTCAATTGGCCTAGGATGTGGATGCGGGATCTTGTCGTGGGGCGTGAGTGTTTCTTTCTTTTGCAAAACCGACCTTGTAACTTGCTCCCTAGGGTAATTTAGCCATTAGGACGATTTGGCGGGGTCGATTTGCCATTAGGAGCCTCCCCGGTGCCCGAGCGACAAGACAACTGCGGTTTCTACAAAGGCCGACCTCGGGGCGCCCAGCGGTTTGACAAGTTCTCCGGGACCGATCACGGAATCTTTTGGGCCTTCGAAGAGGGCCCCTGAGCGGAGGATCAGCGGTGGGATAGGGGAGGCGGGCTCGGGAGGGTGGTCATTAAGCGTCTGCCCCGGGGTTTGTGGCCGGGGAAGGGCTGCCTCGGGAACTTTTGGATCCGCCTCTTGGGGTCAGGACTCTCCCCCTCTTGTGAGGGATCCCTGCAAGGTCTGGCCTCGTTTGACTTGGGGAAGGGTGCCGGCTCGGTTGCCCACAGCGGGCTGCCCGGCCGTTCTAATGCTAACCCTTTGACCTAGACCTTCTCAGAAAATTTGAAAATTGGGCTGTGTCTTTGGAAATGGATTAGGATTCAGGTGGCAAAAATCAGAATTTATTTTCGTACAATGCATTAATTTGCGAATTTATGAATGTCTTGCCCTTTGCCAAAGCGCCCCCGACTTCTACTTGCCACATCGGAGGAGGGGACAGGCCCAAACTCGCTCCGTCGGTTCCCCTTGCTCCGTATTCACCGGCTGCGGCTTCGGCGGGTCCCAAGTGCAGCAGACCAAGTCTCGGCCCCCAAAGCGCCAAACCCTTCTAGAACACGGCAGCCCACCCGGGGTTTTCGTTTTGGAGGCCCTCTCCTTGTCGGTCGGGGCGGGACCTTGCGCCCGTGACTTGGCGTGGAGTGGGGGTGTTGGCCTTGAGCACGGACCCTAAAATCCCGGAAGCTTGCTTGCCGAATTTCCTCTCCCCAAGGCCACAGGGGCCGGACGGGCGACCTCCCTCTCAGGAATGCGATTTGACTCTCTGCCAATGGACTCGAGCGTCGGCGTTGCCACAGGGACCAAGTTCCGTGGCGAGAAGACCACCCGACCTCAAGAAGCGCCAAAGTAGCTCACTTCCATCACACTTTCGTAGTCAATTGGCCTAGGATGTGGATCGCGGGATCTTGTCGTGGAGGCGTGAGTGTTTCTTTCTTTTGCAAAACCGACCTTGTAACTTGCTCCCTAGGGTAATTTCGCCATTAGGACGATTTGGCGGGGTCGATTTGCCATTCGAACCTCCCGGTGCCGAGCGACAAGACAACTGCGGTTTCTACAAGGTAGACCTCGGGGGCCCAGCGGTTTGACAAGTTCTCGGGACCCGATCTGGAATCTTTTGGGCCTTCGAAAGGGGCCCCTGAGCGGAGGATCAGCGGTGGGATAGGGGAGGCGGGCTCGGGAGGGTGGTCATTAAGCGTCTGCGGCCCAGGGGGCGCGGTTTTGCCGAGGAAGGGCTGCCTCGGGAACTTTTTGGATCCGCCTCTTGGGGTCAGGACTCTCCCCTCTTGTGAGGGATCCCGCAAGGTCTGGCCTCGTTTGACTTGGGGAAGGGTGCGGCTCGGTTGCCACCAGCGGGCTGCCCCGGCCGTTCTAATGCTAACCCTTTGACCTAGACCTTCTCGAAAATTTTGAAAATTGGGGCTGTGTCTTTGGAAATGGATTAGGATTCGGTGGCAAAAAATCAGAATTTATTTTAGTTACAATGCATTAATTGCGAATTTATGAATGTCTTGCCTTTGCAAAAGCGCCCCCGACTTCTACTTGCCACATCGGGAGGAGGACAGGCCCAAACTCCGCTCCGTCGGTTCCCCTTGCTCCGTATTCACCGGCTGCGGCTTCTCGGCCCGAGTCCCAAGTGCAAGCGGACCAAGTCGGCCCCAAAAGCGCAAACCCTTCTAGAACACGGCAGCCCACGGGGTTTTCGTTTTGGAGGCCCTCTCCTTGTCGGTTCGGCGGGACCTTGCTGGCAGCGTGACTTGGCGTGGAGTGGGGGTGTTGGCCTTGAAATCCACGGACCCTAAAATCCCCGGGCTGCTTGCCCCGAATTTCCTCTCCCAAGGCCACGGGGGCCGGACGGGCGACCTCCCCTCTCCGGAGGTCGCGATTTGACTCTGCCAATGGACTCGAGCGTCGGCGTTGCCACGGGGACCAAGTTCCGTGGCGAAGACCACCCGACCTCCAAGAAGCGCCAAAGTAGCTCACTTCCATCACACTTCGTAGTCAATTGGCCTAGGATGTGGATGCGGGATCTTGTCGTGGGAGGCGTGAGTGTTTCTTTCTTTTGCAAAACCGACCTTGTAACTTGCTCCCTAGGGTAATTTAGCCATTAGGACGATTTGGCGGTCGATTTGCCATTAGGAGCCTCCCGGTGCGAGCGACAAGACAACTGCCGGTTTCTACAAAGGCCGACCTCGGGGGCCCCAGCGGTTTGACAAGTTCTCGGACCCGATCGGAATCTTTTGGGCCTTCGAAGAGGGGCCTGAGCGGAGGATCAGCGGTGGGATAGAGCAGGGCTCGGGAGGTGGTCATTAAGCGTGCGGCCCAGGGGCGGCTGCCCGGGGAAGGCTGCCTCGGGGAACTTTTGGATCCAGCCTCTTGGGGTCAGGACTCTCCCCTCTTGTGAGGATCCCTGCAAGGTCTGGCCTCGTTTGACTTGGGGAAGGGTGCGGCTCGGTTGCCTGCTTGGGCTGCCCGGCCGTTCTAATCTAACCCTTTGACCTAGACCTTCTCAGAAAATTTGAAAATTGGGCTGTGTCTTTGGAAATGGATTAGGATTCGGTGGCAAAAATCAGAATTTATTTTTAGGTACAATGCATTAATTGCGAATTTATGAATGTCTTGCTTGCTGCAAAGCCCCCGACTTCTACTTGCCACATCGGGAGGAGGACAGGCCCAAACTCCGCTCCGTCGGTTCCCCTTGCTCCGTATTCACCTGCGCAGCTTCACCGGCCGGGTCCCAAGTGCAGCTTGAGACCAAGTCTCGGCCCCCAAAAGCGCCAAACCCTTCTAGAACACGGCAACCCACGGGGTTTTCGTTTTGGAGGCCCTCTCCTGTCGGTCGGGCGGGACCTTGCCCGTGACTTGGCGTGGAGTGGGGGTGTTGGCCTTGATCCGCGGACCCTAAAATCCCGGGCTGCTTGCCCCGAATTTCCTCTCCCCAAGGCCACAGGGGCCGGGCCGAGGCGACCTCCCCTCTCGGAATCGCGATTTGACTCTGCCAATGGACTCGAGCGTCGGCGTTGCCACGGGGACCAAGTTCCGTGGCGGAAGACCACCCGACCTCCAAAGCGCCAAAGTAGCTCACTTCCATCACACTCGTAGTCAATTGGCCTAGGATGTGGATGCGGGATCTTGTCGTGGAGGCGTGAGTGTTTCTTTCTTTTGCAAAACCGACCTTGTAACTTGCTCCCTAGGGTAATTTAAGCCATTAGGACGATTTGGCGGGGTCGATTTGCCATTAGGAACCTCCCGGTGCCGAGCGACAAGACAACTGCTTGGTTTCTACAAAGGCCGACCTCGGGGCGCCAGTGGTTTGACAAGTTCTCGGACCCGATCTGGAATCTTTTGGGCCTTCGAAGAGGGGGCCTGAGCGGAGGATCAGCGGTGGGATAGGGGAGGCGGGCTCGGGAGGGTGGTCATTAAGCGTGCGACCCCAGGGGCGGCTGCCGAGGGAAGGGCTGCCTCGGGAACTTTTGGATCCGCCTCTTGGGGTCGGGACTCTCCCCTCTTGTGAGGGATCCTGCAAGGTCGGCCTCGTTTGACTTGGGGAAGGGTGCGGCTCGGTTGCCACTGCAGCGGGCTGCCCCGGCGGTTCTAATGCTAACCCTTTGACCTAGACCTTCTCAGAAAATTTGAAAAATTGGGCTGTGTCTTTGGAAATGGATTAGGATTCAGGTGGCAAAAAATCAGAATTTATTTTAGGTACAATGCATTAATTGCGAATTTATGAATGTCTTGCCAGCACCAAAAGCCCCCAGACTTCTACTTGCCACATCGGGGGAGGACAGGCCCAAACTCGCTCCGTCGGTTCCCCTTGCTCCGTATTCACGGCTGCGGCTTCGGCCAGGTCCCAAGTGCAACAGACCAAGTCTCGGCCCCCAAAGCGCCAAACCCTTCTAGAACACGGCAGCCCGCGGGGTTTACGTTTTGGAGGCCCTCTCCTTGTCGGTCGGGAGGCGGGACCTTGCAGCGGAAGTGACTTGGCGTGGAGTGGGGGTGTTGGCCTTGGATCCACGGACCCTAAAATCCCCCCGGAAGCTGCTTGCCCCGAATTTCCTCTCCCCAAGGCCCTGGGGACGGACGGGCGACCTCCCCTCTCCGGAATCGCGATTTGACTCTGCCAATGGACTCAGAACGTCGACGTTGCCCTCGGGACCAAGTTCTGTGACCAGAAGACCACTCATGTTAACCCAACTAAGAAATGAGTTTTAAACGTCGCTGTGTACGTCGCATGCGACGTCAATACGTCGCATGCGACGTTATTTGTTATAGCGACGTCGTTTAAACTATTTTTATTTTTGTTGTGTACATGTTTGATACTGGGGCATGTTTGAGCCTAGACAATGCTTGAGCCTAAGAGGCTTGTTTGAACCTAGGTAGCATGTTAGACCCTAAGGGAAATGCAAGCGCCTACGTTCAACATCGTAGGCTCCTCATGGTTCACTCTATGTATTTGGACTTGTTCACCCTACAAAATACCATTATTATTATCTGTTTGAAAGGTAGAAGCGGTGATCCACAGCGAGAAAGCTAGTGGATAGCATCAAATTAAGCAATGATCGGGTTAACTTGGTGGTGGCCTTTGGTTTAAGGTTAGAAAATCGGAGTAACTAAGATACCATTGAAGACTCTTTGCATGTTCTAGTCTAGAGGCAATGCTTGAGCCTATGTGGCTTCTTTGAGCCCATGTTCGGCCGTTCTTTATTCCTCAGATATAATGTATATACCAAAGGGGGGGGGGGAGAAAAAAAATTGAATTGAATGGGTTTTATTGCACCACGAAGACCAATAGACATAGCCTATCGAGGAAGGATTGCGAGGATGTGCATAATATTTGACATATAGAATTTAATGATCGTCTCCTCTAGGTGCTAACTAGGAATTCGTCATTGTTAGCATTACCAACATTTGTATTAAAATGCACGAAGTACATCGTATTTAGTGGAATTGCTCACGGTGTAAGATCTTTGCATGAGGCTGGTGGTCCAACCTCTTGATGCTCGTTTTCGGTGAGTTTGAATGCCTTGATCTGCGGAGGGCTCTTGAGGGCGTTATTGACTCCTCTAGCACAACACCTTGGAATATTGGCGTCCCCTCGGTGTAGTTTGTATGATAAACCACCATGTTGGGTCTTGTCGATCGGTAAAAAAGAAAAAATCTGGTCAAAGAAATTTGGGCGTGAGATTGATATTGATGGTCTAAATTTTGAAGTGGATATGTGTATGTGTGTACTGTTCACGGTTATGCGGAAGGACAAAGCGTCTCACTACCGGGGTACATCTTGCTAGAGTTGGCCGGTGAAAAAGCCACTTGTTCTATCATACTTTCTTGTAGGCTGGCCCCTTAATTGAAGGTCAAACCAATCGACATCGAATATGAAGGTCTTAAAATTGCCACCAACATCCACCTCCATTATAGTCTTTAACCTCCGACCCAATCACGGTGGCTTCGGCGATTACGATCGGCAACACTTGATTGAAACTCCATCGTGAATGATGCCATGACTCATGATCACAAGTCTTCTGTGTATGTCAAGAGAACTCACCGCGATAGTGGGTCCCATGCCACCATATCGAGGGTAAGATATATCTTGTCAAAAGCACCATTAATGTCAATAGATACAATAACATCAAAAGAAAATACTTTCGATTTCGACATCAACATAATTTGTTGCAACTACCTTTTCATGACACCTTGTCGTATGCCCCATTAAAGTAGGCTGTAATATACTCCCCTTGTGATATGCATCGGTCAAAGCTGTAGTACCCATTCTCTTTCCATCTTGTCGGCAAGGGTTCATATCCATCGAGTGCGGGGGCTCGTCTATTATGTCGTCTCCATTCATGCCTCTTCTCTTCCATTTCTTCCTTTGCGTTCTCATAACGAGCAATCCATTTTGCCATTGGTGCGAATTGTAAAGAAGAAATTGATTAACCTTAATGATCATATCGGTGAGGAAATGACTTACGCATACCATTGCCTTACGCCACTACCCCCACAATCTTCGTCCCCTTCATCACTCCATAGCGAGGTGCATCACGGATGTCTGGCGGAAATATATTACGTCATATAGAAAAGTGACTCTTTCGCCAAGCCATCCCTCGCCATACTACCGCCGGGGCGTGCTCTTTGGCGCACCATATCCTTCAATACCTTCATAAACCTTTCCAAGAAAAACATCCATCGGCATGTATGCGGTTCCATGAGCTCCACTTCCTCAATAAGATGTACCAAAAGATGGGTTTGGTGTCAAAAGCTCGTAGGAAACTCCTTCTCCAACAAGCAACATGCCTCTGCCATTTTCACTTTCATCTCTTCAATTTAGATCTTTTCGGTATAGTTTTTACACATCCACCTATGAGGTCCAAAACAAAAACTTAGCCACAAATAAAATAGGCGGGGGACCACTAAATCAACATGGGTAACAACCTTATGACCTTTGATAGGGCACTTATTGCCTCAATGGTCCCTTGTCTAAAACTCCCTAAAGGTCGGGGGCATGAAGAAGCGCATGATCAAACACCAAATATAAGTTATGGGTTACATTTTATAGTAGTGCATATATATGTGGACTTCAATTGCTTACATGCAAGAACTTATGCGATCATGGGACTTTAAACCCGGTCGGCTCCCACTACTTGTGAATGCGGTTACTTAATGATTGCATGTAACCGGTTGGTGTTCTAAGGGCCCTTAAATCATCATAAATAGCTTCGATGGTCAGACCTAGCAATAACCCATTTTTTGCGGAGGAAGTGGTTGCCCTTCACCTCGGATCCATGCCTCTTTCTTTGTATTACTTACCTTAAGGTCCATCACGGCATTTGTTGTGTCTTTTTGACCAAATACATGCTTCCATAAAGAGTTTCCCGTTCTTGAAGATATGCATCGGGTCTAAAAGGTGTTGAATCAATAGGTCGGTCCAATATGGTAGTCTATAAAAAGCAGGACTTCCTTTTCATATTGGCGATAAAGACTTCCTCCTCAGCGGCTTCCTGCGCCACCCTTTGTATAATTCCTCATCCTCCTTTGTCTAGGTGGCTCGACCTCCTCATTCTACAGGTGCCCCCTCACGGATTTCCCCTTGCGGATTTTCCCCTCTTCCTTCTTATCCCAGCGCTCACCCCATTTCGTATGGTAATTACGCTTGGTGGTTACGTATAGTCTGATTGCCCTTTGAATTGTACCTTATTTGCTTTACGAAGGGGGGTGCGTGGCGGCAAATACTTCCTAAAACCCTCGTATACTACTTTCTTGGATGCTTAGAGTGGCGGTGCTGCAACTTTTCCCCACATATCATGCAAGGGAAGTGCCCGATGTCTTAAACCCAGAACACTTTCGGCAAACCCGGGGAAAGTCATGCATAGTCCACAATAGTATACCTCTAAGATTAAAAGCGTCATTTTTATGGGCATCGTAGACCTGAATACGTGTTCCACAAAGGGAGTAACTCATCCACAATTATTCTTAGGTACACATCTAAATTACTTGGTTTTTCTTCCCGGTATCAATAAAGTCATCATAATGTGCCCACTCTTCATCAACAACCATGGGGGTATGTTGTAGTTCACTATCATCAGCGGCCATGTAGACCATGCGGTCGATTGTGTACCATATGGGTTTCGCCATCGGTGGCCAGGCCCAAGCGCCCGTTTCGTGGTTCTTTTTCAAAGTCGGGGCCATGTCGCATCGACATGCTTCAAAAGCTGCTTGTCGCTCGGGA
The DNA here is from genome assembly GCA_021234155.1 of Isoetes taiwanensis. Taxonomy (NCBI): domain Eukaryota; kingdom Viridiplantae; phylum Streptophyta; class Lycopodiopsida; order Isoetales; family Isoetaceae; genus Isoetes; species Isoetes taiwanensis. The sequence goes on along the minus strand of JAJEKV010000171.1, from coordinate 940,529 downwards.
CTCGCATCACATCATCCACTAGATGCATGTGTAGCCGTGAAATCCATTAGGCTAGCCAATGTCTTTACAGCGGAACATCAACTTTAACCTATAGAATAAATTATAGGCAACATATAAGTACCAGAAAATAAGTGAATTTACAACTATTTGTAAGAAGTGGTGATGCATATACCTTGGGATTATTGGAAAGTGTCGAATAACCTTACGAGGTACCGTTTTTCCCTTTAGGTCATTCACGTATCTCGGTTCATTACATACGAGACAATGAGTGGACTTCTCATGCTTTCGGCGGGGGATAGAAGATCATACAATCATTTGGACATGCATGTATGACTTTATAACCAAGGCGATTCGGCTTGAATCATTTTCTTAACTTGAGATCATGTCGGTAGGCATATTGTTCTTCTCTGGAAGGATCTTCTCGTGCAATAACTGCGCATCTAAGAGTGGTAAGATAAAAGATGGAGATGGTGGTAAGATAGAAAGACTTGATAAGTATGTCACCTCAATAGAAGCGAGACACTTGCATTGCTCCACTTGAACTTGGTTTGGAGATTGAGAATGCTTGAACTTGCCGACAAGCGAGAGGTTGAGGGCGGGGAAATAAGCTGCGTTTACGCCCGATAACAATAGGGTCATCGTCGATCACGACCAATCCTCGAAGGGTATCCCACATCTTCTACCATATCCTCTCCACCACCATCCTCGACATCATCTAAATCAATATCGGGTAATTCTTGAAGGCGTGCAACATATCGAGCATCGGCTCGTCACGAAAACCGTTCTCGGGTTAGTCAATAGTTTCATCCTCTTCATATTGATGGTATGCAATATCTTCATATTGGTGCGCTCTCGGCTTGAAATTCACGGCGATAGGTTTCCCTTTGCACGTAACTTAGAACTAATGGATCGGGATGGAGAGGCGCTCTGAATGAGTTCATTAACCGGGGAGTAGCGTATTAACCATCATGTCAAATAATGTAATAAGTATAAAATACATACAACCATTTGTATAGACTCACGAATGACAAAAACATATTAAAAAAAAAAAAAAAACCTCTTTATTCCTTTTTTTTTAGTACAACAATACTATTGTTCCATCTCAAATGGGAGAGGTCTATCATAGCGATAGTTGATGAATAACTCATCTCAATGTTTATGCTTTTAATAGCACACACCATGATATATCGCTTTTTACGGATCTTGTAAAAAATCTTCCTCCCCTCCTTGACACTCTAAAATTCACAATTGCATCGCTCACGGTTGTCAATAGAAGCTGTTGATGAACCACCGCAATATTGCCATGAACCCCTGGCCGACCATCAATAAACTTCAACTCCTCATCACATGCCCCCCGACTATCGGTAGCGACATTGGAATTCATTCCATAAATCCTCATCGCCAAGCATATTTAGTCAAAGTTTGCCAAGTTTTCCAATCGTACTTTCGGGACTGCATATGGCATTAATGGAATGTGGGTATCTCGCTCCACTTCTATCGGCGTCTTGGGAGATAAAGGCGAATCGGCTTACGGACAAATGCGGCTCCGCATAATGATGTATCTTCTTCCCCAATAAGCAAATTCTTGATCCATAGGGATAGGTAAGTCTACGGCCACAAGCCAAATGTCTTGCGATTGCCTAACAAAGGGTCGGACTAATCTTTGCAATTCTTGGGGAATTTCCTTTCGAGGCGGTGAGGCCAAAGCGTTCTTGGGAAATGTCGCGACACATGCAATGTTCTCATGATTGTAGCCCGCCGTGTTCTTTCAGCGGGGAACACTTTCGGCGTTGGCGGCACCCATCCACATTATTGATGAATCAGTTCTTGCCGGTTTCATATGCCTCTATGGACAACATTAAACCAAAATCCACATCTAGTTTGGAGGAGACATCGGCATCATCTACCTACATATTTAGATATCATAAACATCTTGAATATATACTTAAAAGCTGGGGAGATACTCTAAAAAAAAAAAAAAAAACAAATAATAATTGTATACCAACTGATATCCATGGCGAGCATCGGATCGGTGGGTTGTTCAAATGTACCAAATCTTATCGGATGGTCTTCAACAACCGTTCTAAGTCGTCTCTTCAGCCCCATACATCTTTTACAATGCCAAACTATTTTGTCCCTCGCCAATTACAAAAGGTAAGTACTATATCTTGCACAATAGTTTGAGCAGTGTGATAGATACAATATATGGTAGTATAAACCCTAAACCCTAAACCCTAAACCCTAAATCCTAAATGGGCCGAGGTGGGCGGGACCGTAGTCCTCTCCACTCAAGGTGAAGCCGACCATGCCCTTTCAGAATGCGACCCTTATATAAGTTTCAATTTCAATAAAGATCTTTTGGAGGCAGCTAGCCAGATACATAGAGTCCCCTCCACTCAAGGTGAAGTCGACATATGACCTTGACTTCTGCGACACCTCAATTTTGTAATCTACATTGTACTTAGTAAGGTATGAAGGTGAGTTTGGGCTGGCACACACTGGTCCTCTCCACTCAAGGTGGAGGCGGCCAGGTAGTGTCCTTGACAAAAAACACTGCGTTTTTTTTTTACTACTCGCGATTACCGTCCTCTCCTAGTTTATATATGTCTAGGCTACTAAATACAAGAATCATTAACTTACATGTGGCGGTTCGCATATCCGACCTCCACGGTGGTAAAAACGACATCAATCGTCTCTGGCCATCTCGGTCGATCATCTGCGATGACCATGGTGATCCATGTAGAGGCGACAACAAGTATAAGATATGGTTAAAAGAAGAACACCAAAAGAATTTTGGAAGAGGGCGAAAAAAAATAACAATGAAGGTAGAAAAAGTTGTTTATATAGAAATCTTTAGCGTCGCATGCGGCGTGGCGTCGCCGGCGGCGTAGTGTCAACGGTCACATGCCAAGTCACCTACGACTTGGCGGTACACAGTCAACGAAATGCGTCTGGGCGTGTAAATGCGTTACGTGAACCGCGTCGCATGCGGCGTATAGTCAACGGTCAAAATCCGGGTCACATGCGACTGGCGTTACCGCGTGGCAAATGCGTCTTGGCGTGTCTTATGTTACGTAATGTCACATGGCGTCGCGTCGCGACGTCGACGTCGTGACATTTGTCGTGACATTTGTCGGTTATGAAATTTATGTATACCTATCTTTGTTACGAGCAACCTAAAATCGAGCAAGTTTTGTGTAACAACCTAAAATCGCATACCTCAAAACACTTGAACATAGCTTGATTATTTTGCATCCGCGAGCAAATTGCGTGGCAGTCGACATTTCTTGGTGACATTTTAATCGTGGCGATGCCGGCCCGGTGGGCGATGGCATTTTTAGGCAAATTTTGATCGGGCAGCTTTGACACATGGGACATTAATGCCTTGGATTTGCAAAAGAGTCGTCGAAGCGGTTCTCCCACTATCTTTGGACACCAAGTTCCTCATTGAGTTGCATTTTGTTGCTTCTCTAAAGATGTTGGTGAGGATATGGGAGTCCCACTTTTTGACTACCCAATATTCTCGTTGTAGAAATTCTAGGGGTAAATCCATATGTCATTTCTAATTCCTTCTTTTTCTCTTTCTGGATCAACCCGGAAGCTAAATTATGAGCTCAAAAATTACGGATCAACCATCTCCAACTCCATGTCCATCACTAAATTCATCGCTTTTTCAAAATACCCATAGCACAAATAGGCCTATACAAATTAAAACAAGCAATATTATTGTCATATCCTTATTCATCGTGGCATTCATCTTCTTGATATCCATCGATCATATTCATCTTCTTCATATTTTTATCTTCAAATTCCATTTTGAAAAGCGATTTTGAAATCTATATCATATCATATATCGGTTTTTGTATTCTACATCATGCTTATATACATAAGGCGATTGCCTCAAAAATTACGGATCAACCATAAGCTAAATTAGAGCTCAAAAATTACGGATCAACCGGGGAGCTAATCGAGCTCAAAACTACCATATTATAGTTATATCAAAAGATAGAATTTAAGTTGCTTCAATACCAAATATCGACTCCAAGCGACGAAAACTTTACGCAAAACATTTGCATCTGCATCAACTTTGTAATTTCCGGCACCGGTGAGAAGGATCCCTTAGCCCGGTGATGTAAAATTTTTACCTTGGATATCTCTCTCAAAGCGAAACCACATCATTCACGCAAATTCTTTGCCTTGACAAACTGCTCCGGCCTTTTGCGAAGAAGACATAACTGCGAACTATCCCAATACTTGGTATCTAAATTTCCACATGCATTGATTTTAATCTATAAGCGAAGCATCTTACCTTTTTTTTTTCTCCACAATTCCATCGCCAAGGCAAATGTTAGCCTGCGTTGATTTTTGGAATGGCCGGTGAAACAAAAATCCAGCGAGAATCGGTTATCAAATCAAGCCGCCCACTTGGTTGCACAAGCCGCGAAATGAAATGCGGTCTCAAGGACTTTCTTATCTAACCAATCTACACTATCTTGAGAGCCAACTAGATCCACCACGAAATATCGGTGGAGTGTCTAGCATAATATCCTCTAAATTTTGAACTTTTGTGCGCGCATGGCTCGATTATCAAGCGTGAATCAAGCTCTCTAAAAGATGGCGCATCATTTTCTATACTCCTTGCCAACCCCCATCGGAAAACTACGAATATCTTCGTCCCTTTGGAGATTATTTTTGGGGTCGAGAACTTGATAAGAATGCATTCGCGCGGCTACAAAATTTGAGACTCATTTATTACCGCAGTCCCATATTAGCCATTATAGCCGGACTGATAAATTGGTTAGAATATTAGAATACAATTGCGGGGAGATGAAGAAGCAAATCTAGACAATGACACGATAACAATAGAACTTACGAAGCACCGGGTATGACTAGATATATTATTATTTCATATTTTATAGGCGCAATTGACATGGTTGGGATGTAATATAAGCGTATTGCCCTTGCTTGGATGGAGAAATCTGAACTTCGAGGCAGATTGTCGGGGGAACTCATATGTTTATAATTATCAAATTATCGAGGGGATTTGGAAAGACAATCTCTGCAATTGCTTTGATTTTGAAGGCTAGACCGCCAAAGCGTCAAAGATACAATGTAGAAGAATGCGGGGAGCACCTTGATTGTTTGCCCTAAATCGCTTTTTAAAACAATGGGAACATGAATTGAAGGAAAAAGTAGCACCATCTGTCAAGCTATCACATTGTACATATACCATGAAGATCGAGAGAAGAATAAATTGTGTTGAACTTTGTAAGCCGACGACATTGTGCTTACTACATATGGAACCATTTGTTACGAATTCTGAAGCCATCGAAGAGGATGAAAAAAGCTGACCCCGGGCTAGGGGGGGCACCTTGTCGAACATTAGGTGGTTTAGAATTATTACGGATGAAGCTCAATCCATTAGAAAAGCTCACACTAAAAGTTCCGTGCTTCTTTGGGGCTTAAGGGCACAATGAAGATGGTGCCTTTACGGAACATCACGACCTTCTCACGACACATATGTCACATATGTCACATATCTGAAAGTTCTAGAATGTTCTAGAAAGTTTTAAAAGTTTTAAAATATAAGAGAATCTTGGGTGAGCCTAAGGAATCCTTCTAGAAAATTCGAATGTTGTAGAAAGTTCTAGAATGAATGTTCTTGAGAGAATACACTTATTTTTCTTCCCAAAGCATTTTGCTAGATGACCAATTAAAATATTTTAGTTCAACCAACTCCACAATTCTCTTGATTTTCGATGAACAAACTTGTCCAAGAAGGCAACAACCTCCACAACCTCGGAATGGCCATAATGAAGAAATTAAAAAAGGCGGTTAAAGAGATTTCTCGAAAAAAAGCATGATTTTTGGGCTGGCGTATGTTGTATTTGTCGGATCATACAATCGATCACGGTGACAACCCATAAAAATCTTTGGCTCAAAGCGGAACAAGTTCATGAGTCATGAAGCGAAAACAATCGAGCATGGCGTTAAAAAGCGCGGTGTACCAAAGGACCCGGCAATGTCGGCAAGCTCAACCGCCTTGTGATCCCTAAGCTCGGTGAAGCCCATTTTCCTTTGCACCATGACATGCTCTACTTTGAAGACTTCCAAGGTAGCGGTGGCGGTTTAGATACTCTTCTGCGGCATAGCGGCCCGAGCTATGTTCAATTCCACTTTCCATGTATGGATCTCGAAACAAGGCCATCAGCGAGGTGTAGCCACATAGTATCTCGGCTTTTCAAAATCCTCATCAATGGGAATTCGGCTTCATATGGAACTTGTGCAATTGAAGCATAAATTCCTCCACCATCATATATCACAAAATCATCGGCGTTTGGCGGGTAAAGTTACAAGTTCAAGCATTCTTCTTGATTCCAACCTTGATGTTGATCTTTCAACTTCCATAGTGCCATTAAATTACTTGTATACCCGGCATGAGATTTTTAAATCATAACCTTCTTCCCCCTGTATTGGCGTATCCATATGTGCTTCTTTGGTTTCTTTGATATAGTTGAGACAATATTTTTCCGGCTCTTGCAATCTCTCAAAGCCCAAAAAAAAACCATTTTTCTCAAAGTCTAGATGAAGGAGGTAATTCATGCGGTAGCACATCTTTGTGATGATGCGTAATGCGGGCAACAACAGCTTAAATGAAGGCTGCGGGTTGGTCGTCGAGTCTTTTTGAGGGCGGTATCAATCGGGGCGGTATTGAATTTGTAATCCTAAAAACCAAAACCGTGTATATAAAAATATCGTCACATCGACCACCCTCGTCACATATCGTACTAGCGTGTCATATCGTCACATATACATCTTGGCGTGTCATATCGTCACATATCGTATGGGCGTGTCATATCGTCACATATCGTCTTGGCGTGTCATATCACGACACATCGTCACATCGTCACATATCTGGCGTCGCATGCGGCGTCGCGTCATAAAACATCACACACTGTCGTCCTGGCGGCAAGCGTCCACTGGCGTGGCGGATGCGCTTCGTCCGCGATTGTCGGGCGTCGCACCATCACGTCGCATGCGCCAGCGACTGGCGTGACACTGTCGTCGCTGGCGTGACACTGTCGTCGCTGGCGGCGTCCGCGATGTCGGGTCGCACCATCGTGTCGGGCGTCGCACCATCGTCGCATCGCGGCGTGCACTGCGGCGTGGCGTCGCGTGGCGTCGCATGGTGGCGTTATTTGCGGCGTCCGCGTCGCCTGAGCGTCGCAAGCCCCGTCGCTAAAGTCCATTCTCTTGTTGTGTATCCATGGAAATTACTTGGCATGGGCCGGGCTATCAAGTTGTTGGGGATTCTGTTTGATATCCATGTTACTTTGCAGGGAGTAGATCATTAGGGGTTTGAGAAGCACGAATGCGGTGGTCACCAGTAAAGTTGTCTCGGCGGTCGCATAAACGATTGGCCGTCGGTCCTTAGTAGTACCCATGTTTATATGTGGCATCAATCTTGCTAGCCTTTGCCGGATCAAAGTCGTGGAACTCATTGCAATAGTTGAAACTTTTTTTTGAAGTTTTGAGGAGTCTTTGTGACTAAGGTGGCTTGGTAAAAGTGCATCCTTCCAAAATAGGGTGGTGCGGGTATGATGGATTTCTTCTTGCTTGAGGAGCAAAGTGCTTATTTCAAAGTTCATTTGGAGACTCTGAATGGTGAAGATGACTCTCTCTGTTTCCGCTTTCTTAGACAAGCTCTTGGTCCTTTGTATCCCTCTAAGCAAGAAGGATTTTGTCAAACCCGTCCTACCTTGGCTTTATTTCGGACTCTGCGACCTTTTCAAGTGCTTCTCCATTTTTTAAGTGGCTTGTTGACAACATGGTGATCCGGACATCTTTTAAGCCCATGCCCCTCTATCCATACCCTATTGGAGACTCCATGGTGGTGGGCACCAACTGCATCTAGACCCCTCGGCACCTCCATTGGCGACATCGGTTCATCCCCTTACGAGGGTTTTTGGGTGTTGTCTCTATTCAAGCATGGTATGAAGGGGTCACCCTACTTGTCTTGGCTGTTTAGGCAAAGTTCCTGCTCTCTCGTTGGGATGTATCTCTATGGGAGAAGGTCATAGAAAATTTGCCTCTTATAGTGCAAGTCGATTGTTCTTTGAAAGGGTGCCATGGGATTTGTCATGAAAATATCCACAAATCACGGGCACTTTATCGGATCGATTCTCGCCTTCTTTTTAGCACCACACTACAATAGAATAGGGTCTTTTTTCAGAATTATAACGTCAAACCAAAGTGACGCTATATGTGTATTCTCAAACTCAATAAATGTCACTAGGTTGGCCTTAAAAGTACTATACTTTGATGTCGCATGAAATCACTTTTCTGCGTCAGAAGTATTGGGTCATGGCCACATGCTTATAAAAATAACACAATAACAAGATTTGTGGCAAGTGAATAACATGGTTGTGTCAAGCTTATATCGATGTTATTGCACAATTGTATCACATAGTGCATCGTATTAGTGTCGACTATGCAACGAAATTGTTACACCATATTGACATCCTTAACGTTAGGAGGTTGATATTCTTTGCATCATATTTGCGACTCTCTTATAACATGTTTTTGTATCATTTTGTTATGCAATTGTAACAATCATATTTTATTTTTATAACGTGATTGTGACTTTTATAATGTATAAATATAACAAACTTGTTTCACTTTTAGTAATAAAATGTGTCCATATTGAGGTCTTTTTGTGACATCTATGTGTCAAATGTATGCATATATATGATATTATAAATGTCAATTTTATGTCCAAATTAAAAGTCTTCTTTGTGGCAATTCTACCTTCAATTTTTGTCATTTTTTTATTTCATCAATAGATGTTTTTTTTGATATATTTGTTGTATTTTACATGATTTTTTATTAATATATATTCATATGTTTTATTAGTTTCAATTTATGTGTACAAAGGAACAAGTTGAATCCCAATGCTAAAATCCCCTCATATGTGCTTTTAACAGTTTCAAAGTTTTCAAACTATTCAACAAAAATAGGATTTTAATTAGTACACAAGCAATGTAGCTATTACAAACAGGTCAAATCAAGCCTGTTCAAGCAAAATGAACCCAATTCAAGTCAATTAGAGCAGCTAACAGCCCAAGGACAGGATCCATTTTAAGTCTTTCCTCTTGCAGACATAAGCGGCAAATTGCTCATTCCAACATGTCCAGCTTAATCTTCTTTATTTTTCATTCATTTTAGGCTTTGACCTTTGCTCTTCGAATTTACTCTCTCTCCAAATCACTTTGCCCTTGTTCTTGTGCTTCTTATTCTCTGTTTCCTTTGCACTTCTCAATACCCCACAATACCTAAGGAAGAAACAATTGTTAGTAGACTGGCCAAAACCCTGAGCTACAGATCTCAGAAATTCAAATTCATATTTAAACATTTGGTAGACATCATACAAAGAGTCAAAACCCGGACCCATAAAGATGGAAGAAACATTATTTATAGAGCCATGGAGGTCCTTGTGAGTCCTTATTGCATTATGAACCATCAAATCCTACATTTTGCAAGTCTACTAAAAATCCTAATATGACCCATCACCTAAATGCAAGTGTGCGTGCTTTTCCATCCCCGCGAATCTGAGAATAATCTCTAGATATAGAACCCAAGGCAACAGTTTTTTGTTCTGATAGTGATAAGGCCTCACCAGGTGCAGGAAAAATAGTTGTTTTGAGGATCTAACAAATACAATTTATATGCAAAGTCCGATTTTCCTTTCGCCAACAATCACCAAATAACATACCAATTTCTTTTAGCTAAGTTGGGCCGCGTCACTTCAATGGAAAACTAGCCCCGACAATTTGAATCTCTCGATGTGGTCATGCATACTCTCAAGAATGGCAGGGATCGTTAAAGCTATCAAATTATCTGCCATAATTCTCCGGTATGAGCTTGGACCTTTGTGTCCTCCTTAACAAAGAACAAACAAAGAGGCAATGTCACGCTAAATTTTGAAAAGAGCAAAATAAGCCTAGGACAAAGCTGACATAACAATTCATGGTAAACTTGACATGAACCATGTCAATTCTCATACGAGAGACACATGGTGTCTTTGATATTAACACATGGATTAGGTATCTGGAGATGATTACAATATCGGAAGATGGAAGATTCACACAAGAGTTGAAGCCAAAAGTGCCCACATACCATCTTATTTGTGAGGTTCTCAAAGCTTGTTTTTTTTCGATCGAGGATTGGGTTAGCATGATTCTGTGTGTTAGAATGCTTTGCCAATCCTTACAAAATGAGCTCTCTGTCCATTGTAGAGAAAGGCATGCTCTCAAGCAAATGAACAATTCTTGCATGCTCTCAAATCAAACATAATAGTTAATCTAGGGGTTTAAGGAAGAGGATCTAGATCAAATTTCCTTACCTCCGTCATTGCATGTCAAGAATGAAAATACCTCCATGTTATTCCATATCATTGTATCACAAATGCAGCCACAAATAAATGGCACCTGCAAGTCATACAATGCAAATGTAAAACAACCAGCAGTATTTGAATGTTGAGGGTCTGAGATAAATGAAAAGTAGAGATTCATGGAAAAGCCCGGCAATGATGGTCCTTATATCGATAATAATCAAAGATCGACATCCGTACATCTAATAAACCTTATCAATTTCGGATGGAATGGCTCGAATTGGCAAAATGCCAAGGCATTCTTGGCAAAGCCATAACATTAATCCTAACGTTGCGTTCAAGTTTAGAATCGGCATTGATCAAATAAAGAGACGACCATATGAGATTGAATGAATATAAGCAACCAACTTATGCAGTTTGTAAACCGGGCTTGCATGCAAGCACCCACTTCAAGCTTTTAAAATGCAGATGGGCATAAAATAAGTAGGTTGGGTTGGAATGCGAGGTGAAATTAAATCCCTTTAGGATAAATACAAGATCAAATTTTCATCAAAGCGTTATGCTTTATAGAAAATCTGGGCTCTAGATGGCCAAAGGTTCCTTTCCACAAAAATGAGGAAGAGGTTAATCTTTGAGCTTTGTCCAATAAGAATTTGCCTCGTCAATCATTCTGGGAAAAATTAGAGTCTTTTTCCCTTTGTATTGCTCTTCACCGACGAAAAAATTGAAATTTGAATCGTTTTGCTCGGACCCCAAAAGGTCTATAAGATAAAATTAGCCTAATATAAGCCCAAGATGGATGATACATGATTGCAAGTAGGCATATATAAGTAGACACTAGAATAAAGGATTCACGTGACCAATCAAAGTAGAGCTACTGAACATAAGGAGGCATGGTGTGGCTTAATTATGCTAGATGCACTGCTAACCTTTATACTGCTCCCTGATCTTTGACAATTGGTATAATCCTGGCGGCAAATATTCATATATGGCATTGCTTTGAGATGCATCATAATTAGCTTTAAACAACTAAATATACAAGCTGTACTTCCTCCCAACAAATGCAAAAGATATGCAGCCGTGCCCATGGGATATAATTTTAAACCCATGATTCATTTGATGCTTTTCCAACACCCTCATATAATGGCTTGGAAATCTTTATACTAATAAAGAAAGCTACGTCCCGAACAAATGGCCGAAGGGCCTTGCTTCTGAGGGCAGTAATGTAGCTACAAATGAACACCCCACAAACAATTTGAAATTAAAAGCGGCTTGCTTTCTGGAAAGCGTCGAATATCGAAATTACAGAAGGGATCGCACAAATGCGCGGATATCATTTAGTTCTCATAAACAACCCGGATATAATTTAGAATGTACCTACAAGAATCAAAATCATACGCGGAGCCAAATCAAATGGCCTTTTCGTGTTCCACGTAGCTCGAGCAAAATGACATCCCACATTTCTTTCCCAATCATGGCATAAGACTAAAAATTTTGGGCAAGTAAATGACAGTTCAATCGAGTAACTTGAGTGGAAAACCAAATTGGAAGCAAATTACAAAAAGTAGAAGTAGATACACATGACAAATCCTTTATCCATGGCCTAAAAGGAGATGTTGTATTAAAATCTCGGCCTAAAGCTCATTACGATCATCCAAAGCGAGGCACTTGACACACAAAACCAACAAAACTATGAGCTAACACCTTTCACGTTCGAGGGGAAAAAGTAGCGATGAAGAGATGCAAAGTACTGTTAGAGAAAAGAACATATAGCCCTATAGAAAACCCTATACTCTGTGAGACAAAGAGATGTTTCAGTTTCTTGGCAGAGCAAGAGCAAGAATCCTATTTTGATCTTAGCGGGGCGATTACAAAAGAGCGGTTACAAAAGAATAGTGCGTAATGGCGAGCCGAGGGACAAATGAAATTTGTTACCCTAAAAGGTAATGCACTCCTAAAACGGGACGCCGGCATGGCATGCTATCTCACCACCCAACCACGGGCTCATTAAGCACCTTTGCTTGAGGCTCTCCCAGAACTACTATATGGCATGCCCCTTTGGTCAGCCTGCTTTGGGCAAAGCCCTCTTGGACCATAGGCCATCTTTGGACCTAAGGCCATCTTTGGACTCCACATCAAAGCACCACTATCAATACTCGTGCTATTATTATCTTTGTACAATAAAGGCCCCTTTATTGACATCCTCTATGTGCCTTTATTTAGATCTTTTAATTTTTATGTTCCATGTCATATCTTTTAACTTTGATATAGCAAGTCCCTAGTATTAGCTTGAGAAGACTCAAAGTAAAGGCGTCTTTGGCCTGGAGCTATTCCCCTTATGAATTAGGCTACCCTTTGCCATCAAAGAAATACTTTGCCACCAAAGGAATCGTGCCCTTAAAGTTTTTTTTTTTTTTTAACCAATAGGCTCCCCTTTGTGGACAATCTGTTTCTAGCTAGCAACTTTATCCATAGCGGCTAACTTTTTTCTTTTTATGTCATGGGGAATTGCTTTCATGGCTATGCATTCTAGAGTGTGTATGCGTCTAAAATGAGATATGGCCTTGGCCTTGGCCTTGGCTAGTTTCATATCTATACCATTAACATCCACACATTCCTTAAGATTATTGTCTTTTTCCAAGAATATAGCCACAAGGGTCATAAACCAAGGACATATTTTAGGTACTTTGAGACAAAAGAAACCTCATTGTATCTTACATGCATAGCCTATGCTTGCCAAGACGAACTTCGACTACAAAGCATGGCCTAGCCATACTAAATTCATACTCGTTGTGCCAAAACACAAATTAGGGATCCACAAAATCCACAACGGAACAACCATGAGTATGCCTTGCTTGGAGTTGCGTGGCAACCGCGAAATCCAGTCTCCTAATGGAACACCATCGAACCAGCGGCTCGATACCACTAAAAGCGGACACTTGACATGGCGGCTATCTCACCCGCAACCACGGGCTCATTAGAAGCACCAGCGCGAGCTCTCGAGGCTACTATATAGCATGCGGCTCCCCGCTGGTCGCTACTTTGGACCAAAGCCCTCTGGACCATAGGCATCTTTGGACTAAAAGGCCATCTTTGGACTCCATCCCTTAGCATATAGCACTCATTTGTGCATTTCATCATGCCATAGTCGACCTTTGAGCCCAGTTAGCCGAGGGAGATTTAGGAACCCTAGATGCGGATGCACCGCCCGCTTTCAGGAGTTTTACGGTCACCCAAAGTAGCGAGTGGAAACAACTTCAAATCGGCGGAAGCGGGATAAAGGAATTTGTTACAGCGATTTAGTTTGCAATCGCGCTTTATTTTTGTATCTTTTGTGTACTCAAGGTTAGGGCTACTTACAAGATTTTTTTCCTGGGAATTTTGTATTATCTGATCTCCTTTTTTTATCCATTTCTCCATTTGCAATGGAACAAAATGTCTCATATGGGCCGAGGAGTAATTTGTTTAATGGGCCATAAAAGCTGCGGCGGACTTTAAGTTATTAGCGTACGTGTGGACAAGCACATAAAATTTCAAAAGAAAACTGGTGATGCACCGACTCCCTTTGTTCAAATTTCCATCCATGCTGCCAAATGTGTTTTGCATTTCATAGTTAAATGTCATTCGTATGGAAGAAGCTATAAAAATAGTTCTCCGCCCGACATTGTGTTTCAAAGATAATATATCAATGACATCACCTTCTCATGGCGGATGTTCTTTGCAACATCAGCTAGCACTCATACATAAACTTGTCTTTCAGACTAGTACAAAAGTTAGTCAAATAATATGCAACATCTATGGGGCTGTCCATTGGGGTGCATATAAGACGTGCCTATGTGGCCATTTGCTAAGGTTAGGATTGACTTGAAACCTACAACAAGCACATTCTAACGTATTAAACTCACATTCCCGGCATTTATCCTCAAAGGAGACACCGCTGGTAACTTGGTTTATAAGACTAACACCAACTCTCAACCTTAAACATTTAGCCGGATAAAATATAAGATTTACCCTATCGCGGCCCACTTTTGCGCATGGATTGACGCAGAAGCTCCACAGCTTAGAAACGTTTCAGTTTTAGGTACGGCATTTCGGCCATTTATGTCAAAGGGCACTAACTGTTGTAAAACTAGTTACACAAAATTCTCAGCGGTTTCACCGTTATTGATTTACTTATAGGGGTGGGCTGGCGTATTGAGGTGGGGTACAAGAGTATTAGGCATATAATTTATTCACCGAGGGAATCAAAATGCCCTTTGGGATTAGGTGATTCGCAGTTCCACCTCGATATCTCAACTATTTGGCCGAGAATTTGAATGTATTTGCAGGCCCGTTAGCTTGACTACTCTCTCATTTTGCATTGCCACCCTTGAGCAAAGAGATTTCTGGCATGATGAGAGCTCCATACCCGGCCGAAGCGGTGGCTCTAATGGCCATGCAGCCCATGTATCGGAAGATGAATTCGTGCCTATAGTCAGTCATGGATTAGGATGGCATGGTCCAGCTTCCTTCGCTACTTCAAAGAAAAGTGTTTCTTGGGGCCAGGGCCGGGGAGATATTGAACTCCTAAAACATCACGGAGGCTCCAATTTAGGCTGCTTCTGAGGCAAGCCTTGCTCATGCCCTAGGGCTTTGTTTCCGTTTTCACTTTTTGTGTACTTCTTATTCTTTTATATAATATAATTTAGCCTTGCCAAAGGGTCGGTGATGGTAATCTCCCTGATGACACCCACCTACAAAGGTGTTATGACATGAACCTAGGAATATTTGGAGTTAGAGTGGTAGAATAATTGGCAAAACTTACTCTTACATGCAAGAAGAGTCAAAAATACAAATTAACGAGGAGCTCATCCAGTAAAGAAGAAGGTACACATCAAAATGTTGTTGGCGGTTGCAGCAGAGGCCCTTGTTACATATGCAGATCAGCGTTCATCAACTTCATAAAGGTATTAAATATATAGCCGGAGATAGCTAGAATGATCTAATCAACACTATGTAGCTAGGCTTTTTATGGAGCCAATATCCGGCAAAATAACAATTTATATGCATTACCTTTCAGAGTTGACCAAGAGGGTGGCTTGTTGTAAAAAGAGCCGCGATTATGAGCTAAAATTGGCCAACCATAGGTTAGACCCATTGTTCTCAAATGATAGTTGTGCCTCTAACCTGCTTGTCCCACTTTATTTGTAGCCTAGCCTCCCTGCGCACCTTACACGCTCAGTGATACAGTGTTGAGAGAGAGATCCTCTGAACTAGAACAAGTGTCTTTTAGAAGATGACTTCATCTTGAAGGACTTCGGCTCCACTTTTTGATTAAGTTATGGCCGGCGTTGACAATGCTTAGCCATGAGATATTGGAGTAGTGGGGTTTTTTTTTTGGCTTGCAAGTGTGTTGTGAATTCTCAAACAAATAGGCTTGACATTTACAACTTGGAGTGCGGAATCTGTTTAAACTCTAAACTCTATGCTAGTAACTCAAAGCTCTAACTAGCCAAGCCCAGGCATTGCCTCTAAGCTCTATATGGCAACTCAGAAGCTCTATGCTAGTTAGCGGCTAAGCTGGGGAACTTGTGAAGTAGCCCGGAGCACCTAAGCTGATCAAAAATGATTCAAAGCAGCAAAATCTCCCGATAGCTATGGCGAAGTGCGGATGGCGGTCTTTTTCTTTGGCGGCTTCCGAGAATTCTTTGAGAACAAAACAATAAATTTCTGGCAACTTGGTGTTTCACGACGAGTTACTTGGGCATGGTGCATAGAGCCTTGCCGAGGCCTAGAACCTGGTGAGGGAACATTGTAAAAGACTTTTTTGCTAGATTTTCTCATTATATACGACTAGGCCTTACCTGAGAACTTGAAAGGTCATTTTACATCAAGAAATTTATGTGAAACCTGCTTCCCACAATGTCACCTCATTAACACTTTATTAGCGCGTCCACATGATGTAAATGGCTTATATAATAGATATGAACATTGATGTAAAGCTAGCATTATGTTTACGACAATGTAGGTAACCATGAACTTCCGAAGGTGACAAAACAATTACAAAAGAAATGACACAAATATCTAATAAAACTTTTACAATTTGGCGTTATAGTTGACACAAAAGTATTGATGTATTTGGCTCTAAATTTTGTCCACAACTTTGATACATGTATACGATTGCAATCAATATCACAAGAGCTCACATAAAGGGTGCCAAAATTTGGCCGCAAATCTTTTTGCAAAGTGGCATTCGCGGTTGACTTACAACTACATTGACACAAGTTATGGCATAATCTAATAAATTTGTGTCACTTTCGAGGGCTCTTGAAGATTTGACAAACCTAAAATGTAATGGCCTTGTAAGATTTACGGCGCCAAAGAGCTATCACTCTTGTAGTGGCCACGACCCCTCCGGGTTGCCAGGATGGGTGGCGCACAAAGCTCCTGACTACTTGTAGCCGTTACGTAGAATTGCTTTGGGATAGGTTGCTCCAGCAGGTAAAGTCTCTCGTGGTGGCGGTTATCCAGGTGCGCGGTTATGCCTTCCGATATCGCTATGATCCTCGCGCATATCTGCGCGATTATACCCATTTCGTCTTTTCGGTTTTGATGAGGACTCTTGAGGCATTGTCTCCTTGTTGTCTGAGGGACCTTAGGTCACGGCTACAGGAACACGATTTCTGATTTTGCATTTGGTACCGGTATCCCTCTTGAAGCGTCCTTATCCCAACGTATGGCCTTCAACTAAACAAGGGCATTTCCATCGCGGTTGGCGAAGATTTTGACTCCCTACGGTTCGGCGTTGTTCCAAAATACGCGCAGCGGTGTTATTGCACGGTGGCGAAGGGCGTATTCCGCGACGTACGAAGTGTTCCTCCCTTGAATTAGAATAGATGGAATACATCGGATTCGATTATCGCCGAATTGATTTCTTCGTTTAGTCTCTTGGAGTTAAATTACATTGCTACTCCAGTTTCGTGCTCTTTAACAAGTTGCAGGAGCGAACGCTGGAATTCTGCTTACGTTAGCAACGGCAATGGCAAAAACGAAGATGCCGGGCGAGAGAGCTGACTGACATCGAAAGGAAGGCGGTATCTTGGATAACCAAAAGAGCTTTAACAATATTGATTAAATTCAAATTCAAATTTTGAATTTCCCAGCTTAGCGGCATAGCGTGTAGCTTTTATTTTAAATTTTTAAATGGTAAATGAGAAGGGGTTTATTTTGTGACACATTAGCAAGGCCCCACCAAATACAATACCCGAGGATCTCCCACAGAGTGCCACGTTCCATCACATACAACCTTGACCATGTGCTTTTCCAAATATTAGGACATCATTTTAGGCGACAATGTGTTGTTTTATTCCTCCCTCATTTGGGTGTAGCATTTTGTCTAGAGGGAGGCA
>JAJEKV010000171.1:726344-744560 GCA_021234155.1 Isoetes taiwanensis | reverse complement strand
CGCGGCTACGTATTGTTATTGAAACTTTGTTTCCAATGGCTTTTGTTGAAGGCGAGCCATTGATGAGAGAGCCACGCAAAGGTGGTGGAAAAGATGTGGAATTTCAGCTTGAGGCTGCGCGAGACCATTAGTAGGGCTGCGCTATTTTCCTCAAATTCTTCCATGTGGGCCTGATACCTGGTCAACCGCCGCTCGAAGCGCCAGTATGCCGGGCCGCAGTCCGAAAGGTAGATGTGAAAGTGTCATCGGACAGAACAGCGATGGAGGATGGCTGGAGGTTGAGGTGGATGTGGCATTGTGTCTACCTGACTCTCAGTTAATTGCAGCGCTGAGAAACCGGCGCAGCCGGAGCATTGGTTTCGGAGATCCGTATGCCAAAACAGCGAGCCGTGGGGAACGTAGGGAAAGCGATATTCTGTAGCAGAGATACGTGGATAGCCGCGGTTCACCCGGAGATGATGGTTTCGCGGCGAAGAGGCGATATTCAAGAATGATGGATGTAGGCATGTTCGTGGGTGCGGAAAGTACGGTTGAGAAGGTTGAGCCGATAAGGCTCCCTCGAGTAGTGATGAGGGGATCAGGTTGTGAGTAATGTTTGCACGCTTTGGGGCGGAACTGGACGACCGGACACGGTGGGTGGGTGGCGCTTTGACCGAAAGCTCCTCAGGATCATAAGATGGCCTCCCTCTATGTCATGTTGCATCCATACATGTCGCAAAAGTCAGCTTCATCACTGGATGTCTTCCAAGCCGGTAGATGCCGCCCGAGAAAGGAGTTCTTCCCGGCGTGAAATACTGATGCATACGGCGACAGAAGAAAGTAGGAGAAAAATCGTATTCTAAGTAGCCGCATTGTTTGGGGTCCGGGTTCGAACTCCCCGAAGACAGCCTCGTGGAGGGACCCGCGGGATCTACCGTGAGAGTCCGGGGACTATGTCACGCTGGATTTGGCCGAAAAGAGAAGAAAAGAAGAGAAATCGTAACAAATGAGAAAGATGATAAGCTTCCCTTTGATATCAATGATGAAAATACGAGCTCTAACAGAGAGAAAACTCCGAAAAGGAGACAAGACTCAAACTCATCTAAAAACTTATGAGCTAACTCTACTCATATATATAGTACAATGGCCTTGGGCCCAATATAGACACTGGATCGATTCCGCGTCGCACTCGAAGGAGGCCTGATTTGGTGAATGTTGGCGGTGCCTCTTGAAGTGCCTAAAATCACGCTTGATCGCCGACGCTGGCTGTGATCGTCATTACTTGTCCGGAAAGGGCGCCTTTGTTGATGTTCTAAAGGCTTTGATCAAGGCCTCGCTGCTTAGTCTTCTTCGGCGCGAGGCTTGAAATCAATTCGGTTGATCGAGGATCTTTGAGCTTGACCTGGTCTGACGATGTATGAATAGTCCTGTACCGTGAGGTACGTGACTAACAAGGGATAGAGGTTTCCATTGGCTTTCAAAGACGGTGGGAAAGGAAGATCGCTTAAGGCGCGTAGGAAAATACTTGGTCCCCGGCTAACCGCCGACCATGTAACTGCAGCCTGGCCTTGTTGGTCAGTACTGCAATGTTCTAACATCACCTGCTTTTGGCGGCGGCGTGGGACAAAATAAATTGCATAAGTGGGGAAGCCGCGACTAGGGACTCCGGCCCACCAGTTTAAACTCGCTAAAACTTGCCTATATGTCGGGCGTTGCATGTAGAGTTGCTTTGACATCAATCTCTTTTTGCAGGAGATGTATTGACATTGGTCTCAACAGATGGGCACTGGCGCCAGTATTCACGGCTTCCGCCTCAAGTCGCGAATTGCCATTGCTCTGTAGGAAGATGGAACTAACAAACTAGATGCGTACCGAGCTGTGAATTTCTTAAAGGGTCGAGCAAACTTGTAGGGTGTCAAGGAGAAATGGGGGCCTATTTATAGACAAGGGAAACCCCTAATTTGGGCAGGACCTAGAAACATTAAAGGCAATTGACCTATTAGAGGTCCTAACTATCAGGGTTACTTTGCAGGTTTAAGCGCATCGGGACTACTAATGAACCTATTGCAACAAACCGAGGTCAATTTGATATGGCATGGTGGAGAAATTGCTAGAGGCCTCACACGCTAAGTTTCCAGCCCGAATTGAGTCTTGGTTTTGCTCTCGGGCGCCAAGTGCGAGACATCCGCTCTATCTTGGTCAAAAACATGTCTAATTGCGGATCTATATCTAATCATAGACTCATCGAGTTAGCGTAATTGGACTCTTCTACTTTGACGGGATTGGAGGTGTTTTGGTCTATCTCTATCATAGAGTTCATTATTGCTCTCAAATTTCAAAACCTGGAGTTCCTGGCTTTGTTCGGCGCAATGAGACATCCGCCTTTAATTGTCTATACGATGTCCAACATTTAACTAAGACAAAAGCCATATTATTCGCTAATTCAACTCAATTAAGTATATTTACACATGTAATTTTACTCAAAAACACTTTGTATTAACAAAAAAATTCCTATCATGTACAAAATTTTACCACCGGCATTCTCCCTAATATAACCGGGCGATCCATGTCTTCACATATGACCTGCTATAGGGCATGTACCGTGCGTGTCAGAATCTCTCGGCGGTGCTGCACTATCTTTGCTCCCTACGCCCCGTAATGCCAGCAACATTTCACCGTTACCCTCATCCCTGGCAGGTGTTAAACTCCTCGATCACTTCCTAATCCACCTAGCGAACGGTGCACGGGATTAGGAAGCCGAATTGCGCTTGAAAATGTCGCTAATTTCCCGTGCTTTCTCGCCTCCTTTCTGCCCGGGCCTCTTTGGCTGGTGGTCTAGGAGGTTTGGGCTTCTAGTGGTGGTAATCGAAATGCCTTCTTCTTGATGGTACTCCACCTTCAACAACGCACCTTGTTCTTCGTAGTAGGAGTTGTGGTGGCCTCCACTTCGCCATGAAGGCGCGAAGTTCCCTTAGCTTCCTCTGCCATAGACTTTGATCGGGTCTATCAGCCTCTAGGTTGGCCGCCGCTGACGCTAAAACCCTTCTCTTTCTTCTTCATCCCACGCCGGATATGAAGGGGTGCCTGCGACTTCGGCTCTGGTTCCGCGACCGGGCTCTTGGAAGAGCCTCATTTCCCTTATTGTGAGGGTTAAAATCTGGCCATCCCATTCCTGGGTCCGACGGCGAGGTCCGTCAAGGCCGCTCCTCAATAACTACCATTGCCTCGTGGGCTTCTTGAGCCTTTTGTCTACCTCCACGAATCCTCCTTCTTCTTCTTCTTCTTCAGCTCCTCGCTGCCTTGGCCTCCCAAATTTTCCCCTCTTCCTCTCTTTTCTTGCTCTTATCCGGACGCATGCTCTTTGGCTTCATGTCTCTTGATTCATCACTGAGTCTTTTTTGGACCGGCTCGAAGGCTCTGGGCCTCCCTCTCATTGCTCTTCATTTTGTTCTACCAACTGATCTTGCTCCTCCTTCCTCTCGCCTCCTTTCCTCCTCCATTTCCTTCTAAGACCTTGTGCATCACTGCCTCCTTCCTTGTTGCCGAGGACTCTCGTCCCCTCAAAAGATCGAGGCTTCCCCGACCTCAGTCTCCCATCCCCCTTCTAGTTGGTGTGGGTTGTCGATCATTCTGACGACATGTCCCTTCAATTAGATGAAGGGATGGCCTCCCTTGGTGAAGAAGGCCCCCAGCATTTCCTCTTGAGTAGGGCTGCCCGGGAGCTAAGGCCCCCTGTGAGGAACTCTAGCAGTTTGTTTCGGCCCTGGCCATGTTTCTCATGCCAATCCGAAAGTGTCGGGCGCCCAAAAATCATTTTGAAAATCTGAGCCGCATTTTTCTAAAGAGGGACGCATAAAATGAGGGGGTCCCAGGTTCATTTATAGATGGTCATTTTAGGGTCAGCCCCGTAAGCTACCCTTTGGATGAGCTTTCAAGACACTTATTAACCTATTACATGGCTTTACTCCTAGACCTTTCTATATCTATTGGTTCTAGACGCTACTCTGGCAAGACTGACTTCGGGTTTCTTGTTCAAGCGATGCAGAGAGACATGGTGGTTTTGATGCTAACACAGCGATTTCTAGCATATTTCTAGGGAGCAAGATACCAATCGGGCTAGTTCTTAGTTAAAATCGTATCAGCATGTTACTTTTCCGAAAATCATCAATTCTTTTAAGGTAAGCTTTTTATCTAATGTCTCAATAATATCAGTTTCCAGTCAAACCTCGGAGTTTTGGTTTTAGTCCCCGGGCGCGACGCAGAGACCTTCTCTTGCTTTAGAAGGACTGCCTCACTATTTTTAATCTTTTATGTCTGACTTTAACTATTACTACAGCTTATAGCATTTACTACAAAAATGAGAAAAATTTTTCTCCCATTTTTCTCGAGGTTTGAGGATCCTATCGGGTTAGTACTACCGGAGCATGGTCAATGCTTTGCTCTTGGTCTCCAAGACAACATAGCTCGACACGGATGCCCTACTCATATAATGCAGGCACCACATCAAGATACAAACAGGAAGCCCATCCCCATACCAGCTCCATGTTAATATAGGGGCCTTCATCGCAATCACCTTAAACCATGGAATGTCTCCAGCAGAAATGAAGGGGTCATTTAATTCCGCCTCCCTCGGCCTACCTTAGGCCGCAAGCAGGCCAATATAAGGCTACACGCCGAGAAAGCAATACGCCATCAATAATATATAACCAATTAATGCAAGGGTGTAGCTCTACTACATAATCTCCAGCAGAAGGAAAGACGCATATCACATAAGGCAGTTCTAAATTCTGGACGACTCGTGCCGGACTCCATGCGTTAGGTCTCCAGAGGCAGTTGCACAGAGTGCAATAAATACAGAGCTGGTCGGCAAGGGAACATGGCAATGGTAGTCCGGGCTTCCATCCTGCGTACAATTCTTGCGAGTAGGTTGATAAGTCTTGATCCGGCTAGAAGCTCACGGAGGTACAGCCAAAGGGCTATTCCCTCGGTTGCATCTCCCAGCCCGATAAAGTGTGTGGTGTGGAGTAATTCCCACCGTATTAGTACAGTCAATTTCATACCAGAGGGCCAAATTTCCGCTCGACCAACTCCCTGGAAGGTGTACACCACCCCAAGATAGCAGTCAACCCATGCCTCGCGACGCGAAGGGTGCTGCATTAGATCTAGTGCTACCGAAGTCCCCGGATAGGCCTTTACTACCGTGAGGGATACCCGCTTTAACCCAGACATGAGCTTCCCTTGTAGTCACCGTCCCGCCAAATTCACAAACTGTGCGTTTGGTTCTTATGCATGTACACATAATGCAGAACACTCAGTGGAATCGAGCATCAACTACTGTCAGAGGTCTTCTACCTCTTCAATACAATAAGTCCAATGCAGATCATCCATCCATCACATCATTATAGAACTAAAGAATAATATCTTAATCTACATCATAGAAGTATGTTCTTTAGTCGTATTCGCTATATGGGTTCTATGTGGTTTATGGGCAATCTTTAACAGGCTAAACATGCTAATTCTATGCCCTCGAAGGCGGATTAGGCTATTGAATTGACGTAAATACCCAGTCCTTGGCTTGCTCCTCTTGATCCAATGCTACCCATGTCACCGCTCTCGCTTTGAGATGCGGTCGAAAGGAGTTCCGGGACGAATACGCCAAAGTGCATCTTGGGAGTCGGATTGACTCTTGAAACGCTAAACCTGAAAGTCTCCGAAAGAGATCGGGATCTAAAAGGGAAAAGTTAGGGTTTGGTTGCCTTTACATAGGCTATCAGTTGGTTAGGGCTCTACCTAATCTCTTGGTGCCTCTTAAAGGTTAATTTATTCAAAGCATTGATATCAGTGTATGCGACTCCTGTAAGTTGCTCCTTAGGGCTTCACTTCTGCTTGGTTACATCGGGCGCACACGCCAATTGGAATGGCTGCACGCTGTTGACTAAGCAAAGGACGGGCATAATGCCTTGAGACCGATATCGTGACCAAACGCCACATTCTCCCCACCTTTAAAATGATGTCGTCAAGCAGACTGTATCTCCCCACCTTGGATTCTCTAACCCGCGAATCAACTTGATGCATACAATATACTACTAATAATCATACTACACATTTGCCAGATTACCTTAAGGTAATATTTTAGACATTATTACACCATTACTTTATCAAATAACTTTACCAATTGCATCGGCCATTACAACAAGTTACTCATTAGTTTCACTTCTATCACAATATTTAGCCCACCAAATATATACAATTATCTTCGAGGTACTTCTTCATTCCTTGCAACACATTCCAACAAAAATTTGTGTTAAGTTTCGTAGCTCGACCTCCTTGCCCTCCCGAGCTTCTATTGGTCAGCAGGTCGCATACCGGTTAGTACAACATATCTTTAATTATTATAGGGGAATTTTATGGTTGCATGAGGACCACTCCATTTAATTATTAACTAAATGAATGTACTGCACCAACTCCTCACATGAGGAAGAGGATGCTTCTTCCATCGTGGTTCGGTAGGGAGATGCCTATAATGCCTACATGTCACAGTCCAATCTTAGTTGCCCGTATCGGAGGATAGAGTCCTTCCTGTGAATTAGCTTGAAGGGATGGTCCTCCGGTGAGGCATTGGCTAGAGGTGCTTCCCCTATCCATGCATTCCTGGAATGACCTCTTTCTCTCGAGGGTCACTCCATTCGCAGGAGAGATCTGAAGTAGACCTTTAATCTACTTTACAACTAATTCAAGCAGAACTGGCCATGCCTACAATGACATTACACCACGCCCTAGAGATTACCGTGAGTGGTCCCATCATCCTGTAAACGTTAAGGTCATGTTATACTGTATGCTGAAACTGGTTCCAGGGTTAGTTAGATTTGATCCTTCTCACATGAACTAGAGATGCATTGAAGGTTATCCTTAGGGGCAGTAATTGTGTTCTTCGAATGGTCAAGTAGGAGCACAAAATTATATGCTCAAATATTACCTTCAATGGTTCGTGAGCTTTCAAATCGTCAAAGGAATGTGGATATTGTTTGGTCATTCTAAACCGCAGATATGAATGTGGATAATTCGTTTCTTGACGGTGAGAAAAAATAGAAGGGTTTAAGATCACTTTGCCGACCGCCATCACAAATTCGTAACCGACCTAAATGGATATAAAAGAGGTGTAATGCCATTGTAGTTGGTTGAGTCAAGTGCCTGGATTGAAGTGCACACTTTTAGCTTTATCTTATGTGCAAGGAGCTTGGGTTCCTGGAGACAAATGCACAAAGCTAAGATATTTTATCCATCGGTTTAATATACAATATTGAGAAGCATTGATTGAACAAAAGAAAATTATGTGTGTGCATCACAAATAAACTTGTCTCTTTGTAGTTTAGAATCAAATTGTTGATTCATCTCCATTAGAATTATTAGAGTACCTTCACCTCTATAGATTCTTTTCATTGGTATCGTGAGCCGTTGAAGTACACGGTCACCAGATTTGGTGCAAATCATCGGACCCCCATAGAGGTATTCAAAGGAGATGGTGGCTTTCAACCGGAAGCAAAGTATCATCGCAGGAAGTATTGGAATTTGAAAAATCGTATATCTTAGTTGATCCAATGCTTCCGGAAGCCCTCCTATAATCGTGAGGCAGGGAACTAGTCAAGGGGAACTAGTGCCACTGGCGTCGGGCTCTTATTTTCCAAGGGCAATCACGAAGTGCACCTCGCCGCCTCCTCTCCACAAATGTATAAGGAGGAGGAAAGTTTAGGAAAATCATGTAAAAGCACAAGCAACGCACGCTTCGGTGTTGCAGGATCTCGCGGATTAAAATTCGCTGAAGTTGAGGGTAAGGATCATAAGGGAAATGTGGAATACTTAATTAAAGAATATGAGGCCAAAACACTGATCCTCGATAGATGTGTTGGAGAAGCAAATACTTTGAGAAGGTTAAAACCGCATGAAAAAGATAATGTAACTGAGTTTTTGGAGAAGTTTGACTCCATTATAAAGGCACTTCTAGAAGGTACCGGAGTTATTCCTCAATGAAGAATATCACCATCGCCATATCCTCGAAAGCAATATCACACAACACTCATCTTGCTACCTTGTTAAGGAATGTTGCAAAATCGGAAGGAGCATGCAATTAGGATGGTAAGAACTGAATTTGATAGAAAAATTCTATGAGGGATACGAGAGAGCAGGTATTAAAAATAATCGGAAAATATAAGAAGAACAAAGAAAGTGGAAGATAGGGCCGCTATAATTGTGATAGTTATGGCCATCTTAAGGTCGATCGCCTAAGACCGAAGAGATAATATGTTACAATTGTGAAGCAAGGCTATATATTTCAAGCTGCCCAAGCCCGAAAAAATACAAAAGGCAAAAAGGCAAGATAAAAACTGGTTTTAAAAAAGGGATATGACAAAGCAGAGAGGAGCACCAAGGAAGAACCCTAATGATTAATCTTAATCAAGACAAACAAAAGTGGAAGAAGACATTTGATGAAGATGCAGAGAGGTAAGTCTCCCCTCGAACATTCTATTGTTAGAAATAACATTGACAACAATGATGTTATGATAATAGATTCGAGCTGAAAACAGTAGTCAAAGAATCCAAATATGCTTAAAAGCTGCGTGAGGAAGAAAAAGGAGGACATGTTCAATTAGGGAAATGGAGAGCTCAAGAAATTGAAGATAGAGTGTTAGAGTTGTTTCAGATCTTAGAAGAAAAGTTAGCCAGAGAATGTGCTTTGTGTGCCCGGCTTAGTGAGAAATTTAATTTCAATTAGTGGATCTTGGATATAAGGTCTTATTTGAGAAGTTACATTGTAAAGTTTCATCAATAATAAAGTAATGCCTGGAAAACGTGGTTGGTACTCTTATTTTATTTATGAAATGGCTCATTCCTGCCAAGATTTTGTTAGATATCCAATCCTTTAAAAATGGCATCATAGAATGTGTCATGTGAATTCCGTGAGCCATTGAACTGTTGGAAAAAAGGACGGGATTAATGTTAGCAAAGAGGTCAAGAACTAAAATGTGCAGGGTGCATATTGGGAAAGCATTTTGCACTACCTTTTAAAAAATCTCCTTGTTTTCACAAAGGATCTATTAGATCCGGATCCAATACTGTGATCTATGTAGGCCACTTTAATGTGATAAGCTATTATCGTGTAACGATATTTCATGACACTCCTATTGATGATTTTAAAGGAAGACATTTTATTCATTGCGGTTAAGACAAAAGATGCACTGAAATCTTCAAACAAATGAGTTAATGAAGTTGAAACCTAAAATCGTGGAGAAAAATCAAGGTTTGAGCTCAAATAGAGGAGAGTTCATAATAGATGAATTCAAACTCTATTGTAGGAAGAGAGAATCAAAAAGGCAACTTTACATGCAGTGTATCATAACAAAATGGAATTGCGTAAAAGAAAGAATAGGAACAATCTTAAATGCAGCCTAAGTATGCTAAAAATTTCAGATTACCCATTTTTCTTTGGGATGAAGTCGTTAGAGCTGTCGCTCATGTTCAAAATATGTTGCCATCATTAGCCCACAAGGAACAATCCTGCAAATGCTGCGGACTGAAAGTACCTCGAGATGAAAACCAAGGCATATGGATGCTTAACTTTGTACACATACCGATGAACTCAGAAAAAAAACTTGATGACAAGTCACTAATAACTTTAGCATATTAAGCTGGTGATAATCAATCAAAGGCTTATAGGTCAGTATGATCCACAAAAAAGGAGAATAGTAATAAGCTCCAGATAGTATTAGGTATTTGGATGAAGACCAATTCTATAAGGTTATACCAAAGGTGAATGTACAAGATGCGATCCGAATGCAAATCATCCGAGGTTACGTTGTTAGCATGAAGCCAAGATTATTCAAGAGAAGGGAGGATAAAAGTTAAATATTTTGATTCCTCGGATAATGACCGGGCGTAAGAAGACATGCAATTTAAAAATATTGCTAACCTCGGATAATGATGCAGGTAAGGATAATGCCATATGTCACCAAGATGAGGAGGTTATAAGTACCAAGCCTACAAGGAAAAAGAGATAAACCGAAGTTCAAAAGCTGCGTGGAGGCTTGCAGATAGATACAACCTCCATCATGGATCTAGATGAACTGGGAGGAGTAAAAGACTTCAATTTGAGAATGAAGGTGAGATTCATGATTTGTTTGAAATCTTAATGCATTTGGATACTAATACCCAAGACCTATAATGAGGCTCGACTAAAGTCGACAAGGCTGAGGGTTGGAAAGCAATGAATGATGAGTTAGCATCATCTCGTAAGAACAGACTTTGAATTAGTAGATATAATCGGCGGGCAAAACATAGTGGGGAACAAGTGTGGCTATTTAAACCTAAACTGCCCCTCGATGGAAAAACTCCAAAATATAAGGCCGCTGGTTGCCTTCATGCTTCACAGTACATGTCGATTATGAGGAGACTTTCTACCCATTATACAAAATGTGAATGATAGAATGTTGTTGTCCATAGCTAATGCTTGTGACCTTGAGATACATCACATGGATGTAATAATTTTTGAATGCTAAATTGAAGTAAGAAACATATATATGAGACACCTGGTTTCAAGAAGGGAAAGATAAAGCATGGAAATTAAAAGAGCTTTATGGGCTCAAGCAATCCCTCGAAAGAGTGGTATAAATGCATGACTCTATCTGATTGGAGCAAGGGTTTAGTAAATTCAAAATGATGGAAACATCTATAAATTTGTGGCGTGAAGTGAATGGTGCATTATTGCATCCTTTATGTTGATGACAACATTATGATAGCAAAAGGAAAACAATGTTTAGATCGCTGCAAGAACATTAAGAATAGAAGATTTAAAATGACAGATCTTGAGAATTGCAGAAATTCTTAGGTGTTGAAGAAAAGGAATCGAAAGCAAATAAACATATGGCTTCACTCAAAGGGGTCAAATCTGAGAGCATGTTAAAGAAATTTAAGATGGAGCAATGCAACGCTTGTAAACGTACTACCACTGTGGCATAAAAATCCTTCGTGAGCATATGTGTCCTAAGGTGGATGACATTGAAAGAGAAGAAATGATTTCCACACACCTTACGTGATCATTGATAGGGATGTCTCACTCGGCGTTGCCCAACCTGCATAAGGCCGCATTATTATCACACATTGTTAACATTTTAAGGTGTATAATAATGATCCGTGATCTATGGTCATTGGAGTGCAGCAAAGAGGGTACCGATATCTCAAGGGCACCATGGATGTAGGAATAACTTACCCATAAATAGACAGATCCTGTGTTCATATTGTAATGCAGCATTGTGCCAGGCTGGATTAATTAGGGGAAGTCCACACATCCGGGTTATTTAATGATTCTAGGTGGTGGACCAAATTGCATGGAAGTGTAAAAAGCAAAGTTCAATTGTTCTATCAAGTGTTGAAGCGTAATATGCGTACCGCTACTTTGAAAGTAAGAGAGTTAATTTGGGAGAGAAGATTGCTAATGTGACTTGGTTTTCCAATACCGAAGCTACCGTATTGTAATCGTGACAAGATAAGCCGCATAGCAAATGTCTAAGGATCCAGCTTTGTACCTAGAGATCCAAGCACATTGAGTTAGAACCGCATTTTATAAGAAGTACCAAGAAGGTCTAGCAAAAATTAACTCTATGTGAACACTAGAATGCAACTTCATGCATATACTAACGAAAGTGCTAAGTCGAAGGAAGATTTGCGTAATCCTCAAGATTGTCTTCAACATACAAATATAACATGAAGGGGAAATGTAAATGTTAAGCATGTTATAATCGTGATGATGAAACCGGGTTCCGTGGGTTAGTTAGATTTGGATCCTTCACATGAACTAGAGATGTGACAGTTATCCTTAAGGGGTAATTGCAAGTTCTTTCAATGGTCAAGTAGGGAGCACAAATTATATGCTCAAATATTACCTTCAATGTCTTGTTTTAAAATGTCAAAGTGTGAATGTGGATATTGTTTGGTTGGTCACTTAAACCTATATATAGAATGTGGGAGAATGCTTGACGGTGAGAAAATAGAAGGGTCAAGATCACTTCGTCGACTGCTAATTCGACTCCCAGACCGACGGAATGGATATAAAAGAGGTGTAATGCCATTGTGCTGGGTTGATTGGGTGCCGGATTGAAGGTGAAGACGAAGTTTATCTATGTGCAAGGAGCTTGGTTCCTGAGACAATGCACAAAGCTTAAGATATTTTGTCCAATGGCTCGAATATACAATATTGAGAAGCATTTCGATTGAACAAAGAAAATTATGTGTGCATCACAAATAAACTTTGTCTTTGTAGTTTAGGAATCAAATTGCTTATCCATCTCCATTAGAATTGTATATTCACCTCTATAGATTCTTTTCATCATTCAGAATAACGCGATGTGCAACCCATACCTAGCATAGGTTGCATGTAGATTAATCTTATATTTAAACTTCAATTAATCTACACATCGAATCCACATGCCTTGAAGTCGCATTTCTTCGGAGATGATCTTGCCGTCCCATTGCTTCATGAATTCGAACGCCTTATGAGGTCGGCTATACCCACTGCCGCTGCTTTCCATCGCAAGTGTGTGTCCACTTCGAGACCAAGTATTGAGAAACTCACTTCCTTTGTTTTCTTGATTGCTTTATCAAGGATCAAGTCCGACTATCTCTTAGTCATTTTCATCATTTATAACAAGGTTGGTGTACCAAGACTTCTTCGGTTTGGAGTATGCTTTAACAGCACTAAATGGAAGACTTTATGAATCTTTAGGTGTGTCGGGGTAGATCCAACCTAGGATTATTTCAATGCATTTTGTCTATTCTCAAGGGACCACCCTTTGGAGCAAGTTTCTTTTGTACTTCCTACGCGGCTGCCCCGCTTTTACCTTGATCTTAGCCAAATGTTGTCGCTTCTAATTTCCAAACCTTCATCTTTCTGCTTGTCAACGATGCTCTTGTCGACTTTGTCGAAGATATCCTCGAACCTCTTTCTACCACCGCTGCATGCTCCGGACAACATGTGCCGCTAAACTCTACTTTGATAATTGAGTTAGTATTGGTAGTCAGAGTTGATCATGAACGGCCATACTACGAGATTCCCCGCTTTGGTGCTATTATACTGTAACTCCAATTCCTCAAGGAATAAACTCTTCCCACATACCGCTTGTTCCGTACATAGTTTCCTCAGAAAGCATGTCTTCCAAAATTCTCGCCACTGCTCATTGCCCATCCGCCTACTGACATGATAGGCCGTGCTCATGGACAGCTTCTCGTCTCTAATTGTCGCGGAATAGATCTTGCCAAAAGGCACTCATAAACTTCGCCCTCTTAGATCTCCTTTGCGAAGAGTTTATAACGCGACGGTTTCGTGGTCTTGCATGGTACAAAAGTGCCATCTTCGGCTGCTGCATCCTTCCCTCGATCATTTGGAAGCCCTCATATGAAGTCCATGCCGATGACTCAGCTTCCATAATTTAGCGCTTTGGCACCGCTTAATGGTTCTAATGCCTCGAACTCTCAAGTTGCTCGCTTCTTATGTTTGTTGACATAACCGCACTCCTTGATGTATCGAAAGCGCAATTGGCTTTCATGCCCGGCCAATAAATAATTTCCTGATTTTGAAGTAAGTCTTCATGAACTCGGTGATGTATATGTTATTGGGCTGTGTTGTAGTATCGCGGCAAGTAATCAATTTCCTCAATTTCCTCGATGACTCCGCACACAACTTATTCTTGTGGTATAAGAGGTTACCTTCTTCTTGAAGTTCTTGGTTTCTCTCCTTGTCCGCCCTTGCCCCTTTGCACACTTCCTTTTTGAAATCTATATCTCATGATTTCCTCAATTTTCTTCCTCAAGTCGGCCGGTGAGCGTGATAATAGCGCCTGCAGTTCTTTTGATCTCCTTTAGTTGTCGAGGTGCCTTTGAAAGTGCATCTGCTACCACAATGAGTCCGCTTTATAGATCTACGCGTCGGGTCATATTCCTCAGGAACTCCATCCGTCTTCTTTTGCCTCTGTGTTGAGGTGTGGTTGCTGGAAGACTTTATTGAGACTCGATGATCCGCGGTCAAGTTGGAACTTCCTTCCTAATGATAGTGCCTCCAAATCAGAGCTCGGCTAACCCAAGTAGCCTCGGTCGCGGCCTTAGCTTATGTTTCGCCGCTCATCTTCGCTAATCATATGCTACTACACGCTCTTCCCCGCGATCAACACCGCATTTGTATACCTTGGTTGCATCCTGTTACGAAGCTTATCTTTCGGTCCGGGTAAGGTTAAGAGATCTGGCTACGTTGTCAACGCCTTTTCAGTTCCAATCCATATTCGTCACCTAATCTTTCACCTTGGCCAAATCACAATAAGTAGCTGGCTGCTATCTTGCAAAGTTCTTTACGAACTTCCTATAGTATCCGCTAGGCCGGTGAAAGCTTCCACCTCATGGACGCTCTTGCGTCGGCCACGTGTATCAACGCTTTGATCTTAAGCAGACCGGTCGAAATTCCTCCAATAGATCACATACCGCGTGGTAGTCTACTCTCCGTGGTGGGCTTAAGGACACTTCTGATTTAACTTCTCATGCATAACCGTACTTTCGACTTTCTCCAAAGACTTTTCTTAGGTGTTGCATGTTCTTCTAGGGTTTTAACAGATACAAGATGTCACAAAATACTCATGATGAATGCATCTATGAACTCCTCAAGATACCGCCCATGAGTCTCATGAACGCTATCGGGCATTTCTCCGACAATCCGAATCCATTACCACGGTGAACTCAGAATGCCCATATTGTCTCTAAATGCGCCTTGTGGACGCTCTCTTTCTTTGATCCCGACCGATGGTATCCTCGAATTCCTCGTGTCGATCTTTGAGAATACTCAAAAATCTTGGAGTTGATCCATCAAAGCCCGATCTTGGGGAGCAAGATACTATTTGTTCTTTTGATGGTGTGCTTCTGTTTAATCACCAGAATCTATGCACATCCTCAAGCTACCATCTTTCTCTCTTTACTTAAACAAGATAGGTGCTCCAAATGGTGAGATACTCAGGGTTTGATGAAGCTTCCAGGTCAAGCAACCCCTCGCACTGTTTCTTCAAATGATTAGTTCTTGCGCCGCCATCTTGTACGGCCGCTTGTTGGTTTCTTATCCCCGGCCCGAGTAAGCATATCTCACACCTCGAATTTCAGAAGGAGGAAGCTTTTTGATCTCATCCCGGAAGAGATCATGGAACTCTTTTACCAACTTAGCGCACCGTTCTAGCTTGTTGACCTTTAATATCTTCCCACACTTTCTAACCTCGCTCCTCCCAATAACCGAAGCTTGAAGATACACCGTTTCACTCCTATGCCTTTGAGCAGCGCCACTAGACATACATTTACACACACAGGCAACGACTTCCTTACCCGCGTGATTTCTGCAGTGATCTTCCATAGTGCCGGAAGGTCACCTTCCACAATCAATGATGGTTCTAATGGGCCGCAGGTACCATGCCGATAATTAAGTCAGATTTCCAATGTTCATCACCTCTACCGCATAGATGTTGATTCCTGTTACCGTCGAATTTATCCTCTTTGCCGGTCGTAGCTCCGTATTCCCCTGCTTTTGCCGCGACTACAGTCTCGGCTTTTGACTTCAATGGTTTCCCTTAACTTCAATATTTCACTCCATCTTGGGGACGCAAAATCGTATTACTTCCGCAGTCTATCAGATTACAAATGACTTGAGTTATCTTCCGTACCGTGGATATTAACATACCGCTTCTACCGTCAGACTATTGCGCAGATGTAATCAATTCCTCAGAGGAGTCGTGGCCTCGCCGCCGCCGTCGGAGGGGAGTCTCCCATCCACCCATTATTCGGGCTGGACGCCGCTGCTTCATGACTTAACGGGTGCTTTGCTGTCCTATGGCCCGGGTTGGAAGCATCCAATCGTAGTTGCGCTGATGCACTCCCCGCCTCTTTTTAGGTATTGCCTCGTAAAAGGGACCGTGATCGCTTTTGAGTAGTTCGGAATTCTTCCCCGCTTGTCCCTTGAAGGACACCCCGCTTCCTCTCCGGTCAGCTCGGTTGCCAGCACTATATATCGCTGGACTCAGCTGCTCTCGCACAGGCGTAACTCCCTCGCTGCCTTGCGGCTCTATCCCGTAATATTGCTGCTTCCTCACTACCGCTCGTCCGCCTTGTGCTTATTGCCTTGTATTCTCGCTCGAGCACCGGGCCTTGGGGTCTATTGCCCTTACAAGCTTACTTCGGATCTCTTCGCTCAATCCTTCAATATAGCTCCATCGCTGCTTTTCCCTCAACCGCACATAAAGCCTTAGTCTCATGAATTCTCGGTGTATTTCGATTGTTTTGTACCCTTTGCCGCAACCTCGTGAACCGCCGCGATCATGTTGGACTTGTGTTCCCTTGATGTAATGGCGCTTTGAAAGCTTTAGCAAACTTTTGAATCTGCACCCGCTCCGCTTTTAAGCCATGGGTCTTGACATAACCCTTCCACCGATGTTGATGCTCCTTTGCTGGCTTCGTTGCCACCCCGCCTTTGTCCTTGTCCTCATACCATAGGGCGCGGCTATACTTCACTATCTCATCGGTGCCACGCCAGTTTCCAAGCTCCACCTATTTCCTCGCTCGAATTGCCTGCTTCCTCGGGCCTTCCATACGCTTCTGGCCGAAGTCTACCTTCTTTGGTAGTCTTAGGCTTTTAGTGTCTTTCCGCCGCCTCTTATGGTCCTCAAGACTGCTCGCCTCTCTTTCTGGATCAGAACCGGACCGAAATCGAAGTCGGAGGTATCCGCGTTAGGAGACCCTTCTTTACTCCCTCTCTTTATCTTCCTCGACCGAGGTGTTGCTTTACACCTTTGCGTTGGTGTTATCCGTACCGGACCGGGATGCTTCATACCAGCTTTATATTTACAGTCCGATTTCATTTTATTACATTTCTTCTTCAGGAGTTAGAGGGCCGATTCTTCAATCGTGTTCCTTGCAATTGGTTGCCTATCCGGGTTTCTTCCACTGCCTCCCTGCTGTCTGACGCCTTTTGTTCCCTAGTCGCATACACAGCTGACCATAGGGGCCTTACTTCTGCTAGATTCATTTGTTTTATTGCATTCATGTATTTGCCGATATAGTTTTGAACCAAATACAATCAACAAAAACATTTTAATATTGGCAACAAAATATTTCTATTATGTAATATCTCGATGCCCACTGCCACGGGATTACACCCAACTATTCTTGGAAATCACGAGGTGTCTTTTGAGAAATTTCTTTAATCAGTCGCGCCTTTACCGAAATGGCCCCAAGTTCCCTTCGATGCTATTGACGCCCCGCCTGTAGTGCCATTTCACCAATTCCCTCTACTCAAGGGTTGAGGTGTGGGTCAGCATCGCTAATCTTCCCCGCCGCCGTAGGCAATAAGTCGAAGATGTTCCACGCCATCGCTTTCCTCTTTGACTAAGACGCGATAGTCGATGTTTGCAACATACGTATGCATGCTACAAAGCCGAGAGGCATATGAGTTATAAACACTTTTCTTCGCCTCGGGCTGAATTTATGTATTACCGCTTATTCTCCCATCCGCCAGGGAAGATAGAATTAATTGGCCATTGTAAAGGCCGTTGATGACTCATCGCCTCTACCGCCAAATTTATGTTCTTCCTACAGATTCATCGACTCCTACCCTCGCGATTCTTCAGAATCCCCTCGATTGGTTTCATGAAATCACTGGATGTCGATTCCTCCTCTTCCTCGTCTGCGGTGGAGCCGGGTATCGAAGAGCTTCCGCCATCAAAATGCTCATGGTCTTGCCAATGGATCCCCATCCGCTCTTTGATGGCATAGAACTCCTCGCATGGCGCCCTCGAAGCTTCCATTATTTGGTTCGATGTTGTTGGGTTTGAGGTCCAAGCTCCACCTCGTGATAGGCAGGTGTCGGCTTCTCACTCTTTGAAGGGAAATCTCGGACGATGAAATCATTATCTAGGGTCCGTTGTTGCCGCAGCTTGGTGCAAAGAACTCGTCGAAGTCGAAATCCTTTCTCTCACAGGATTTGCCCAGGGAAATATACGCTTCATAAAAGACGATATTCCTCGATCCGGGTTTCACTACAAGTCTATCATTCATAGCCTTGTATACTATGTTGTGGCACTAGTGCATGGCTGCTATTCATAACTTAGTTTCAAACCATGTTTAGGACCATTATCCACGGCCTAACCTATTGGTGGCACTCCGCCAATACGT